>JAQFYU010000230.1:0-27557 GCA_034694905.1 Ceratophysella granulata | reverse complement strand
GCATACTACATTTGTTCAACGTAGACTTGTCCGATCCTGAATAGACTTTAGCTATTTTAGTCGCAGGTACTCATGATTTCTTCCGTTTGTGTTTTTTGTTGCTACTTGGTTGTGCATTGACTATTCTGAATTGAATGCCCATAGCACACACTTTTAGTTGTCAAATTTTATTTTAGGCCAGGTCTCTTTTACCAGTATATAATGTTTATTTAACTAAACTAAGGACATCGCCCCAGAATGCTATGTATGTAATGTACGCAGTAATTCAATCTTGTCCCTTCTTGAATTCCGTTTGTAGCTACTACAATTATGTACTTACTAGAAAATTACGGAATTCCCAAGATTTACAACAAATGATCGTATAAAATATGCCATTTATACAGTTTATAGGACTAAAAGCCCATTTTTCATTTTGAATTGTTTTCGTTTTTCTTTCGAGATTCATCATTGAGCTTCGAAGATGAAATAAAGTGTTTATTGTATTTGTACGTTGCATTGTACTTGTACAGCGCAATGCAGAATACAAAGATGATAAGTACTACTACTACTGCAGCGTTTCGTTATACATAGAAGAAACAAAGGATAAAATACGATTCATGTTCATGTATAAAGCGTCAAGTCAGGAAAGGAATGTATTTTCTCTTCTGGTACAAGCGTACGTGCAACACCTAGTGTCAGTCGGTTAATCTTGTGGTACATGAAACGGAGAGAAAGGGTGAGGCTCTCTCTGCTCAAATTCGGCAGTAGTACAGTACATAGTTGTCGTGCCCTTCCTGTGTGTACATAACACAGCGCACATAGGCTCAACTTGTATGTACTACAGCACTGTATGTTATACCGTATTCGGTATTACGGAAACGAGCCTTTCACTTCCACGTACGTATTTACGGTATGAAGGTACTTTACAGACTAGCCCTGCTGCTGCTGCAGTGAATGTCTTGCCTACTTACCTACGAACATAAATTTGTACATGCGAGTGGATGTCCTCTCGATCGCTTGTCACCTGGGGTTCCCTCTTCACCATTTGTATTAATTTTGATTTAGTATTTACCTGAAATACTAACTCCAAATATTGTTAAATATTTGCATTCAAATATTTGTACTCCTAGTATATCTTGGAGCCGTTCTTCCAAAGGACGACTTTGAACCGGGGAAAAGTTGCCAGGATATTAAATCGCTTACCCGTACCATCATCTTAGTGCTTTAAAACAGCTACATCCATTTGGTGATCCTTACAAATTCTTTAAAACGATATTGATATAACCAATTGACATTTAAGCAAATGGCAATCTACTAATCAACCAATATTACCACCACCCCCAAATATTAGAGCAACACCAAAGGTAAATTGCATACAACCTTATACTTTATTGTAAGTTAGGCACCATCTTTCGCGGCGGACGGCGGAACGTCCATTCAGGGAAATCATTACACTTAATACGATTATGGGAACGAACGATGAGAAGTAAACCATCGTGTGTCGAGTTAAGTCAAACTGTGAAAATAACGTTTTAAGCTAGCATATCTATTGTAAACTGAGCCTATAATCGTTTATCATTGCAGTGGTTAGCACTTATTGCATGTGAGGTTTTTAATTTTAAAATTAAAAATATGATCATTACTTTGAAAAAGCTTCACTTTGCAACGAGTCGAACATGTTGTGATTTTTGAGTCTTCAGTCAACAAAAATATAGACAGGCAAATACCTAACTTAGTCTGGAATATATAAGGGTGAAACTACGTCAATTAGCAAATACTGTGAACAACCTTTTGCAACACCCTTAATATAAAATAATAAAGAAATACGGAAACTCGGAAAGGCTCCACTTCAATAATGCAATTTGTACCTTAGTTCAATCATAAGGTAAGAGAATGACAACAGTCACAACTTTAACTTACGAATCAAATTGTCGAGATACTTGAATGGAAGTTCCAAGCTCAGTCACTGAAGACAAACGCACTGTCCATTCCTGGGCACGTGTGACATAATCAGAGTCAGAGTCATAATAGTAGAGCTTGCTTCGCCAAGGCAGAGGTTGTGTTGACTGTTCCAAATCAGAAAGATGACTAAATGAGCATCGGCTCTCGAACCGTAATTGTGATTTCCTTTTATAGTGTCTGACCGACGACGGAAAGCTGTACAATGGGCGTTCTGTCATTCACAAACAATTTACATACATCAACGGTGTAACCTAATTTGAATCCCATTCCAATTTAGTTTTGCATGTAGAATTTCCGTTGCAGATAATTCCACGAATGTTAGTCTTTCCCGACTCCCATCTCATTTACATTACATACAATGTACAAAAATAAGGTATAGCCTAATACTCCCCCACTCAAGCCCTTGCTCGAGTTTTAATTACAAAATTAGTAGAATTTCTGGATTTTATGACAAAATGAGCATACCAATTATACTAACCTTTCGGTTTTTGACACTTTTTACAACCTTTGGATCTGTGACATGTTCGTTGACAGCGAAAACATGTTACTTCTTTCGATTCTGATTTCAATTTCGTTGGAATTGGGCTTGGGAGTGGGAATTCGTGTTGAGTGGTTTGTTGCTTCTCAAAACTGGGTGTACGGTAGGCCTCCCATAATGTAGCGAGTGAGGAGAGGATTGTAGAGTGGCAGAAGTTCGCTTAAGTTGTATATATTTGCTCATTCGAGTTATATCTGTACTTCTGATGAGGTAGGAAACGGTAATCACAAGCCAAATCTTTAGCTCAAGATATACCATAGAAAATCAAACAAAATATTTGCTACAGAGATAAATATTAGCTTATAAATACTGTTCTGTCACGACGAATCACGTAGCTTAAATTGTGCGTATACCAGTTTCAGTGCAAAATGTCCCGAGTTTTGTTCAGAATTTGGTTGGACTGCAAATAGATATACAATATCTTCGTCGCTCTGGACTTTTATAAAAATTTTTAATATTTATAATTTTTTATAAAAATTTTCATGAAAATCATGAAATTAAAAATGAAAAGGAGCAAATTTTTTTAGAACTCTTAGAAAATTGAGGCCGTAATTTTGAAGTATCACGTATTGAATTTCATGACACCTGAATGGTTAAATCCAACTATTTCTTTAAAGCGATGACTCTAGTCAATTTTGAATTTTCAAAGGTTGTGTAGTACGCCAGAATGATGGCTTCGATAGGTTATATCTAGATAACTCTTGCCTTTTTAATGTTTTCCCATTTTCACGACTTTGATAAAAAAATTGACAATTCTGTCTCAAACCTGCCATAACATTGTCCGGTTAGCTCCGCTCATTCGAATCCAGAATTCTACACAGAATTGCTGCTCGAGCGAAGTATTACGATTGGAGACCGGGGTGACTGTGAAGAGTATAGTGGGTAAGCCCAAGCCGTGTAGCTCTGGGTTGTGTGTGAAGAAACCTGGATAGGTTCACTCTATGCATATAGCGGGTGCCTGGTTCTGGGGGAAAGGCGGACTGGACTCCGCCATTAGTGAGGAGGCGTCGGAACCACCAACTCCCTTCACTTCATCCGTCAAATTCTGAGCCGAACACAGCCAAAAACACATCCCTCACACTCAAACTGAAACAGGGAACACGGAGCATTAGCCTGGCCTCAAACACGACTAAACTCAGTTACTGACAACTACGGAAGGACCTGGGTCACACGCATCCGCCCTGGTACCCTTAAACCCTTGTCCCAAGCAAGTGCACACGACTCCAATCCTCTGAGGCACCGGGTTCTCACCATTTTCTGTTCCTCTATCAAGTGTCACGTATGGTCGAGCATTGGACATCTCATATACCAACCTGTACTGAACAAGAGCGGTTGACTCACGGTTTGTTGACACTGACGTGTGTGCTGTCTTTTCGTGGTTACTTAGGTCAAATCACAAGTCTGACCCTGTTCTCACCTTTAGCTTGTGAAGGTGTGGCTTCGTGATTCGTGACGTGACAGGTCAGCGGTTTACGAGATTTATAGCCGTTGTTTATCGTTCCCAATCAGCCTTTGACATAAGCTTGGACATCCCCCAGTCGAACAAATGCAGAATGGGTTTCTGAAACAGCGGTAAGACTGGATAGTATTACTTTGGTTTAATTTTTACGGATAACAATGCATCAGTTATCAGTGTACAATATGAAATAAATACAACAATGTTAAAATGCAATCTTGAGTGACGTGATTGCAGAACTAATGAATACACGTCACACGTGGGCAATTTGATGACTGAGCTAAAATATTATGGAAATAATAAATCATATTACATATTATGTAATGTATAACGAATAAGTTATGTGCATTGCTTGAGTAAAGTATTCCGATTTCCGAAGTCCGAGCAAAAGAATTTGCTATCCAAATAGAAACATGGCGAATTTCAGCACTTTGAGTTTTAGAATTTCTAAAAATATTGGAATAACACGGATGCTCCTTTGAAAGAAATTAAAGCGGGCTTTCAAAGCAAAATGAGAAAGGATAGCTTGTCAAATGTCAAGTAAGGCCTTTGAATTCTACTTTCTTCCTCTTTGTTCGGTTGTCAAAGATGGTCAAGTGACCACATCACTTTGAGAACAATATTTATTCAGCAAAATATCGTTTTGCTACCCCGACCCGTATTTCGGGATATCTCACTTGAAATACCTGAACTGAAATATGAAATATGTAGAGCAGAATGGACAATAAGCAATAGACAGTCATTGGATTGATCTCTATTGTATGTCATTGCGACCCTCTTTTCGTATTTTCTTTTGAAGCTAATCAATCCCTGATTTGATCGCATTGTCAGATTTATTTTACTTACCTTGTGCTGTGACCTGATACCCCTCCAATTTGCCAGGTCTAGTTATTTTCAGGCACATGGCACATATTTGGAGATCTGTTTTTTAATTTTGTTTAACAACAGCATCGAATTCAGAATTCCCAATTCCCAACGCGACAGACTATGTAGTACTTAAGTACTTACCCTATTTAAACATCAAAAGGGTGAAGGGCATTCCTGAAAACTAAACATTCTTGGAAGGGGGTTTAAAAACGAATTAGTAGGCTCAAGCTCACAAGTTTAGCGTGATGGTTTTTGCCCATACCCACAACGCTGGCCTCTATTTTGAGTACCTATTCATATTCAAAGATTAGAATTTAGCTCTGTAATTACGCTGACGGGTCAGATATTTATCAGAGATTTGGGTTTTTCTTGAAATATATGTGAACAGAAAGTACTCACCCTCCGGGTTGATTTGATATTGACTTGAATGAAGGCAGTGCATGACAGTTCTGCGAATACTTTTATCGTATACCCCATTCTGTGCTTGCTCAGCCAGTGACCGTGACAAGCCGTGGAATTCTAACGAAGTTTATAGAATTTAGAATTATGACGAGCATCAGTTCATGGTTTGTGCTTGTGCGCTTCTGAAAAGGTTGATATTCCTGCTTCCTGCTCCTGCTGGGACGAATAAATAATAAACAATGTGCTTGTGCACACTTGTCTCACGGATATTGGTCATAAATCCCGATTTTCAATACTTTTTTATTTTTTTAATTTTTGTTAGTTTCAATTTTGCTAATACTTACAATAAGTTCAATACAACTTCAAGCAAATTGGAAGTTCCAGACTAAATATTAAGTAAGTATAAACTTTTTTGCTAAACAATGAACAGCTATTCTCGTCTTTTTTTTAATTTTAAATTTGAAAAGTGCACTTTTCCATCCATTAAAAACTGTTCAGTCCGAACAGAACCCGTGTAACTTATATATGCAACTTGAACGTCCATTTAGGAATTTATTTCGTTTTCGAGGAATCTATAGCTTTTCGAACTACTTAACTGTGTTTGCTAGTCACAATCGAAACCCGAGAATTAATATCTATTTTGACTTTTGACTCAATTCCTGTAAAATCGGTGTGAATTAGCTAAATTAATTTATAGTTTGCAATTTGAAAGACCACAACACGTATGGACCCCTTTGAAACGACCTTCGACCCTCGTACAGCGCTTGCATCAAACTGCGCGCTCGGCATCGAGATATCTAAGATTCGAGCTTCAGAAAAAATACCTCGGAATAATTTTCACATAATTTACCGCCGAATTTCGCCATAATTTGTCACACGCCGCAACACCTCGTCGAATTCCAATCCAACCAGCCTTATTTAGATATTACGTAGGAATAATTAAGAGAGAAAGCCTGGGATTCGTATTCTAGAGACGTGTTGCTGTTTGGTCTTATCTCTGGGACAAGTCCTGTATTATGTTCACTGATAAGGATAAGGATTTAAGACCTTCCAACTGACTAATTAACTATCAGCAATCACCACCTGAATCTCGTTCGGGGTGCCGTTAGAGACATTAAATGGGGAAATTCCTTGGCCAGGATTGCATGTCTCTCTCCAATTGCACTTGACTAGCTAGGCCAGGACAGAAGAACCAGAAGACGTAAATACTGAGCTCTACTCGAACAAATGCATTACTATAGTTTTAACTTTTAACTCCTTCTTCTCAGTTTTTACTATCATGATCATGTCAATGAAGTGTGTAGTAGAGTAGTGGAGATGGAGAGTATAGAGAGGCTCAACTGGTTTGGTTTCCGTCAAGCCGGTCAATCTGGAGAGATAATCGGATCCATCCGTTCGTCGCGAACGGATTGATGTTCGTGTAATAAAGTTACCGGTTAGGAAAAAGTTGATTTTTGCTATGAACCCAAACCCAGCCCTCATTCAGAAGAGCCAGTTCTGCTCAGCTCCAAAACCTGGGAAAAACAACAGACTGACATGACACGTTATAAAATCGAATCAGGTGTTGGGTTAATTAAATGATTGAATATTACAAAGAGAGGCGGCGGGTTCAAGTCAGAGGCTATATCTCACGTGTTACGGTTCATAGATATCTAATCCTAATCGGAGACAAGGTGGGCACGAGCATCATTCCTCTTAATAAACTGGAGAGCTACGATCTGTGAGCTTGTGTACAATTATAAGTGACAGAAGAAGCTGTTGAGTTTTAAAAAAAAAACGATTTATGATAATTTTTTAACGAAAGAAGTTCAGGAGTTAATCAAGAACAAAATAGAACGAAGGAAGTTAGGACAGCTAGACCCTTTAGTTAAGGTTCCATCGCAAAACTTTTGAAATCTCGCGCCAACGCTGTTGTCTGGGTTGTATGAGATCGTATTATTCGTGAATATTATAATGTCGCAGTGTGCTAGTGTTCTATTTTTCATTATTCAAGTTTTAAGAAAAGTAGTTGGTTACATATACAAAATTCAAGGATGTACCAAAGACCATCGGCCATCTTCAGTTCAAATATTATCTGATATCAGATCAACGAAGAGCCAGCATCTGCTGTAAACTATTTATAATTGCAGGTTTTAAACCAGCAATAATGCCAAGCACAAACACAGTTTCCAACTATGTATTCATCTACCCAGTTATTAACGATTACAATCAAACCAATCAAATAAACGTGCTCGGAATTGAATTAATTAAGTTTCACTTACTTACAGGCAGTCATATGCCCTTATTCGATCAGAATTCAATTAAGAATTCTGCCAACGCAAGCTTGAGAATATCTGTTAAAACCTGGCCTGCCATAAGGATTCCGAGCAGTAGTCTGATTTAATTTTGACTCTTTTGATTTCATGAAATTCAGTACGACGTTGACAATTTTTTAAATCACAAAAGAAAAATACACCATACACAGTAGTCCGTAACACATGCTGGCTCTCGTAAATTTTTTTATTCCCATCGTTTGGCGAAGAAGCATGGCTCTATCAGAGTAGCAGAGTTAGGACAGAGGAGTGAAAAGTTGTTGGGTTGTCAGAAGTCAGAACTTGAATTGCATGCATCTTTTGGCCCATTGTATGTAGATTTGTTTATCGGATAAGAGCTTGAGAAGACGATCAGATCAGAATCGTAATATTGAAAGATTACAAATCCCAGACCAGGCCTCCATAAACCCGTTTTCATTCTTAATGCCTGCTCTTAAGTTCTCTATACATGCTGGTGGAATGAAATAGAGGAGAGTTGACTTGCCATTAAGATTAGAGAAGTACAAGAGTCAACAGTTTAGTGAAAGTTTCGTTTTTTTTGTTCTGAGCGGAGTTTAGTTGAAAGGTTTTACTAATGAGGTTAAATATTTGATCACCATTAATCGGACAATCATGTATTTTTTTTTCTATTTGATTAGAGTCTGGATGAAATCTGGGTTTATTCAGACACGAGGTGGAGCAGAGTCATAAAGATAACAAGTTTCACTTTGAATTTCATTCCAAATTCCAATTTCAAATTGAATTCCACTTGACGCACGTTACCTTCGTCCGGTGTCCTCTGCATTGTTTACAATTTCGTGTTTCAATCTAGTTTCTCTCAAATACCGCACCATCATTTCAGAGTTTGTTCGTTTATATTATGGATAAATATTGAATAATCTTTATAGCGTCACCTTTAAAGCGCATTAGCCCTTTGGTCTCTAAAGTTTAAAACAAACAAAATTTATCAGAAAATAATTCGTCGGAGCTCAAGTCTGATATTTATCTGGAGCTGAAGCAGAATTTCGTAATTGTATATCGTAAAAACAAACGAAGTGTCATGTCATAAAGCAGGAGTGTTTGAGCAGCCATTCATTCACACCATTAGCCTGGAGTATACTTTCAGCGGTTTCTTGTTTCTTGTAGTGAGTAGTGAGTTTACATAAGTCGATCCGTATTATGATCTTCCTAATTTGTTTATATTGAGTAAAGAACCAATTACGCACTCGACATTCGACCTCTTCTTCCTCCCGAAGTAATTATGAGCAATAAACTCATTAGAAGAAGGATTATGTAGTGTTAGTGTGTATACATACGAATACGATAGACGATAGTGCGTACATATATGGAGCAGGATGCAGGATTTGGATTGTGCATGACACATCAAATCATCAACTAAAACTTCAGGATTTTGTAAGTCATGAGTTAGTGCATACTTTTTAGAACAATTATTTTATAATACTTATTCAAAGTCTCGGGATGTGCTTTTTTACAGGGTAGGCGTTTGAAAAATCTTTATTGTATCTCGGTGGTATAAATTGAAAAATATATCCGATTCAATCGAAGTTAAAAATATATTGATCTTTATTTGGATAAAATTAACATTGTTCAATGCTGTTAACGTTGAATTAAAGAAAAGGTGAAAAAATATCAAAGGATCAGGTAATAATAATGAATAGATACGATAGAATACAAAGTACTTATAGAATAAGATTCTAACGAAATTTTAAAAACATCAGACAAGTACATAATGAAATCAAAAATGAAAACGAGCGAAAAATAGAAATATCAATTTAAAGATAAATTAAATATAATAAAATAACATTAAGTATGTATTTTAGTCATTACATCCAAAAATTCGAGAAATTCAAAGATTCTACCGACAAAAATAAAAAAATAGGATTTAAGAAAATTGTATTTTTAAACATTAAATCAGAGAAATCCTTTAATCTTGTACCCATTGCTGTGCTCTGAATTCTTTAAGGTCAGCTTAATTTGATGAAGACATTTTTCTAGAAAATTGTCGAAGATCAAAAATTTTAGAATCTAAATTATGCTTGTGCAGAACACGAGTTTTCTCCTAAAGTACTAAACCAGGATTGACCAACTAAGTCGGTGTCGGTGTGTGTATGCTCGGTGGATGTGACCATAAAAGGGAGAGATGATGATGGATGAATGATAGTGTGTTGATATGGAGTTTGTCCATGGGATTCTTGGCTGGTCTGGTCTGGCTTTCTCTTCAGTGCAGAACCAAGTAGGCCGTATTATCGATCGACGTGAAAACCAGAAGGTTTGTTTCTTGTTCCTTTCTTCGGTCTTCCTCACGGTCCTCTGGTCCAAAGTACGAGGCGGCGGTAGAAGGAAGAAGAAAGCGAGTGGCAGGGAAAAGAGAGAAGAAAACACTCTGGGAATTGAGACAGGACTTGGTCAATTGACTTAACTCGTACACACAGAAATGAAAAAGTAGCTCGGATCTTGTTGATGTTTCATGTCAGGGAAGTCAGAAGGGCTTTATGTAAAACCCGGACTTCTCTCCTTTGATGAAAAATATTGAACAAGGATTGACAATGACGGACGGAGAGAGACATCAACAGGATCAGGAATTTTGAACTCAAAAAGAAATATTTTTTCAGCTCTGGTTGGACAATATTTCTTGATATATGAACAATAACGTCTCAATTCATCTGTTTTAATTTGGATATAACCCTCCATTTACAAATTATGGCAAAATTACATTAAAAAATGCTAATTGAGAGAGCTTTTTTAAATTTTAAAGCCCAACCTTGCGGGTTAGACAATAGTGGTTGAGAAGTAGAGACTCAAAGTCAAAACTACTTTGAGATTTTCAACTCTGAAAACTTGGGTTTATAAACTTCATATTTATTATGTCACATTACAGTAAAGAATAAAGTAAGTAAGTAAGTGAAGTTTAAAAACTTTTTTTTTTGGCTTAGATGTTAAATGCTAGTTCTCTGCCAGCAGTCGAGTAATATGCTTCTAACGAAGAGTAACTACATATACATATAAGTCCTACTCGCCTTTCTCCGGCTATGTTCAGGAGAAAGAGTGTGATCAAGGTTTGGCTTTGTGGGATAAGTATTCAATTTTAATTTTGTGCCGTTCGCGTTCCAATTCAAGAAGTGACAAGTTTTTATTTAACTCACGCCATTCTTACGTTCAGGTATACCCGATTCATTTCTATGAATTTACAATAGCAATCACGAAGTTCTGTGGATTAAAAATCACTTTGATAATAAACTTAAACCGTTTCAATACAACGCTGAACGTTTTTACAACCTATTTTTAAAAAAACTTTTTGAACCGTAAAAATATGTTTTTCGATTGAATTTGACATTTACTATTATAATCCAAGTGTTTTTAAGTTAAGACAAAATATTGACTTTAGCTGGGTTTGACATGTTAGATCCTAAAATACGGGTTACCGACTATGTTTGACCCATGCGACCTTGAACTATGTGTTCTCGGCTAAGTTTGACCTTTGACTCACTAGATCCTAAAATATCTATCTCCATCTAAATTCAACCAAGCAGAACGTAGTGTATTGTTATTGAATTTGACCTTTGGCTCACAACATTTCTGCCTTCCATCTTTTTGAACCAATTTTAACCTTAAACATGTGTCCTCGACTGAGATTGACCATGCGTAGCCTTAAATATGTATTCTCAGGTAAATTTTACTCTTCGAAATCTAAAGTATGCGTTCCAAGAATAATTGGACCCTTTCAAACCTAAAATATGTGTTCTGCTGAGAGGAATTTTTACCCTTCGGAATCTAAAATATGTGTTCTAAGAAGAATTTTACCCCTTCATTCAACCCAAAACTGTGTTCTAAGAAGAATTTTGCCCTTTTGAATCTGAAATATACGTTAAGTACTCTCTATTTACTAACAAAGGGCCTGGGGGCCTTTCATAAGCTAAATTGCCAATGCATTAATTTAATACTTGGGTTTTATGAACACATTTAGATTTTCCCAAGAATCTTCAGAACTAAAAGTGATTTTCAAATTCCAAAACTACAGCCTTTGAGTTCAACATGTTCGGAATTTTAAGTAAAGCACCTTTTGTTTAGGATCCTAAAACAAAACGAGTAAGTTATTAGAAATAGTCCTCAATCCCAATCCTGTTGATGATACAATAAGCACATTTCTGCTCCGTTTATGTACTACATAATCCTTTAGTTCCTCCTTTTTTTCAGGAACTTGTTTGAAACTTTCTCCCGTTCCCGTCAGAATATTCTCTTTCCCAGAAGAATGTATGCTGGAATGTAGGATAATATGAAGTAATTTATGTTCTTCCGACTTTTGGCAAACTTGAGAGAACTGAAAGACAAAAAAAACTTTCTGTGAAACTGAAGGAAGATGCCATGGTACTAAGTATAGCCAAACAATACGCTCACTCGTTCCCAACTCAGACGCTAGTTGAATTTAAAATATTTGCATATTTTTGTTCCTTAAATTTTGAGCCGAGTAATTTGCGTGTTTGTAAATGTGTTCTTTCCTTTTTCTGGATTTCTTGAACCAAAATATAAACCTTTACAGTGACATTTACAGATTCGGTTCAAAACTAATTGCGGAAGAATTGAGTCATCATCTCGGCTAAAGGGAGTAAGTTACATAGAAGTGGTCATGAGTAGCAGCAAGTCTAATGGTAATTCCACGCCCGTCACTTCAGCCAGAACAAATGGTGATTCCTGTCTGTAAGTTGGAGAATAGCACATCTACAAAAAAACCTCTTCTGCTCTCTTTTCATACATTTTCGTTGGGATGGGAAATGGGAAAACTGGGTCGACGGCTGTTGCTGAGGGGACGGATAATGGAACTGTCACTTTGGCAACCGTTCTCGGATAAGGGCCCCACTCACTCCGGTATTTTGATTCCATTTCGCGGAAATGAGAAGATTTTGCATTAAATGTGTTCCTACTCCTATTTCCAGTCCAGTGTTAGGATCGGTATCATATGTAGAACTAAGTAAGTATACAAATTGAGGAATCGAACTCCGTTCCAACATTTGTTTCTCGGAACCGAGAAGGAGCCCCGCCAAGTCAGAGTTGAATTTTTGAGAAAGGAACGTGAATTATTATTCATTGAGATCTCAGCATTCCAGAGTGACGTCCTGAATCTTGAATTTTGACTGGGACATTGACGTTTTGCATTTGAACTCCGTTTCCGTCCTTCAGAATTTGCAAACCCGAAATGTAATCTGGTGCAGTTTCTGAAACTATGGCTGGAGGACGAGGATTTGAGTCAGGATTGTACGTTGCGATTTCAATTCTATCCTATCCAAAAATAAATGTTTTAAAAAATTGCCTGTATTCAAATACATAGCAGCACAAATTATTCAATGTGCAACATTAAAGTTGTTTAATTCAAAATCCAAAATCACACTAAG
The DNA here is from genome assembly GCA_034694905.1 of Ceratophysella granulata. Taxonomy (NCBI): domain Eukaryota; kingdom Metazoa; phylum Arthropoda; class Collembola; order Poduromorpha; family Hypogastruridae; genus Ceratophysella; species Ceratophysella granulata. Next base: position 14,654 of record JAQFYU010000230.1, on the reverse strand, counting down.
ACATAAGACATTGACGTCCGGTATTTCTTCCTGAAGAAAAATACGATTTTAACAGCAAACAACCCTGGTTTGCTAGCTAGAGTCAGCCGAGTTGAGAGATACAAGAAGAAGATAGAGTTTGACGAGATAATAATGACATGATTGTTCTCTGGGAGGAAGAGTCTCTACTTTAATATTGGGTGTAATCAAGACTCCTTCCCTGTCCCAAATGATGACTCATGACAGCGGAGATGAAATGAGACGGATTCAACGCTCGTTGTTTGTCGACCGACGCTGAGGTCTTTATGAGTCAGGAACATGCAGAGGGAAAATGGGATCATTATGAGCTGAATCATGATCTTGCCCATGACGACGACATGATTGATTAATTCTCAGATCTTCATCCTCAGCTTTCCTATGTTATACTTATTCAATAGAGGTGATGTGATACAATGTCAAGTGTCCTTGGTGCAGGGGAATTTGATATGCCAGGGCCAGGATTTGGCAAAGGGCGGACGGTTTTGCAAAGCTTTTATTCAGCGACTAAGGGATTAAATAGGCAAAATGATTTGAGAAAGGGTTTCAAATTTTGATCACTTGCTAAAATGGAAGTAGGAAGTATCTAAATTGGCTACGAAATATGTTGCTGTCTGATTTTTGTAACGGTCCACTCCACTGTGCCAGCCCACTAAATTGGAATATTTAGCGAATGACGTCAAGTTCATTTCATAATGAAAATGTACCGTCAGTTTTGCTTTCAACCATTTAGAATTAATATTTACTAATGCAACAAATCACTGCAACATTCCTTTGCGACCAATTTTGCAAATTTAGATTTCGAAATCCGCTTATTTTGAGCATAATTTAACAATTTCGCGCTAATTCCATGCTAAAAGCAAGCATACAGTTCACAGACTGTAATACGAGTAATTGGCTTGAGCCACTGCATTTTGGTGATAATATTTCGGAGATCTGACGTCAAATTACGGATGTTTGAGGAAGTAGGTGTAGATGTAATGAATACTGAAAATATTCCACTACTTACTCGTTACTCGTCTCCAAATTCCTCAAAAGTGGAGACTGTGAAATAGTGTCAGGTATCGTATGAGGTAGATGAGTGGGTACAAGCGTATTCTATTTCCATTTCCTCCCTTGGCTCCTGCTCTTGGTCAGCAAAAACATGTCAATCCTCTTTAATTAGCAATTCTCTATCAAAATATTCTCGTACTTCCCAACTCCACGTTCCGCTTCATGAAATACGCTCCTCAATTCCACTGCTATCCTCTTAAAATCCTCCCCGGATCGTCTGGTGTCCGTGTGTGGTAAAATTGAGTGGGAAGTGGGAAGTCTTATTTTTACACAGGGTTTCGAGTTTTAGCGAAGTTATTTTAATCGAAGTGGTTAACAATTTACTTTAATAGCTTTTAATCACCTGATTCATTCACCTGCCCAATTTAATTAAAAGTATTAAGTAAGTACTTAATAATAAAACCCGCTGAGAATAGAAAAATAAAGTTCACGTACGAATGAATGAAAGGATTTAAGTTTAAAGCATACTAAACGAGCAATAAAACAAGATATATTAACGAACATTGAGACTACTAGCCAGTACCTCTAAAATGTGGTGTTAATCACTTTTAATGTTTTAATCAGAATTGATCACATTTCAACTGTCTTTGTTTGATTATTTTTCGGATAGTGTTAGTCTGAGTTAAGTCTAAAATTGAAGTTTCAATCAGTTTTAATCAGTTTTAATCAATTTTAATCATCTTCTCAATTGTTTTGCCCACCTTCATATATACTACGATATTTCTATATCGTGTAATCAGTTGCCTTCAAGTTAAAGTGTTGCTCAATTTTATTCACTTTAAATCATTATTCGATTATAATTAAAAATGACTTTCATTTTCTGTGCAAGTATTGCAATTTATTACAATTTTATGTAAACCTCAAAAATGTGGGTTTAATTAACTTTAATCAGACAAACTACTTTTTGATTTTAATCACATGAAGATACGTAAATTGCTTAAAATTGGAAATCCTGTTTGTAGCGTAAATATTCTGCGGTCCATACTTGAGTTCCATTCACCATCACCACCACCTCCGGTTACTCCTCGCGACGGAAACCCAGACTACGTTTTAAGTGCACTTGTCTTTGGAGTAACGGCACTTTGGCTAATTATATACGTTTTATAGGAGGACACATATGCAAAATCTTCTCAATTCCACAACCTTCGCCGATGGCATATTCAAGATGGCAAGAAAGCCCAAATGTGGATTTAGGTTACGATGGGACATAAAGTCCCAAGTAAAAAAAAGGGCAATTTGAGCGGATTGTACGGGGAAAAGAGCTACCGGTTGTTGGGACTTGGGACGGTGTGGTATGGGTTCCCATTTTGTTCTAAGCTTCTAGCACGTCGTCTACTTTTCCTTTCTCCGTACTTATCCAGATTTCCAAGCCTTTTATTTTATGTAAGTTTCCGGGTTTTATGTGTATTTTTACGAGTGCTAACTGTGGACGGAGAGACTCCCTAGCCCCTCTGGTTATGATTTTACACTCGTCTTAATTGGTCACTCCCTGTCGTCCTCAAGTGTTGCTTATACTTGATTTTATGGGACCTCATTTCTCTCCTGATTTAAGAAGGTCAGAGGTCGGGCTCAGAGAGCAACCAAGAGGCTCACAGTTCCTCTTAAAAATGATCTAGTTTATGGGGACCGTCTTGCTCTTCGAACTGGCTAAGATCTTGTGACAATACAGCCCCATCAAATAATGAAATTTTTGACAGGGTTGAATAAAAAAACAAAATTTAAATTTAAATATTTGAAAAAAATTATAACAAATCAACCGGTTTGAAAAGTTTGCATTTAAAGGTTTGACTGACCCTTCATTTTCGACAATGTATTTTGTGATTCCGCAAAATTGCGGGGCTGAATTGTCGGGACACGAAGGAAGGGTTGCTAGGAAGAAGGGCAATTACAAGAGTTTTTGGGGATCCTTGTTGCTTTGTTTCCTTTTGTCTCAATATTTGATGTGACTTGTTCTTGACGTCTTCTAACCCGAATTCTGTGTCTGGCTTTTCCCTCCAGTCTGGTGAGTAGACAAGTGACTGAACAACGGCAAGAGAGAACCATCACACGAACTGAGTACACGTCGCACAGGTGAACTTCCCAAATAAATATTACGCTTCTCCTTCTTCCGTCTTCTAATCGTCCGCTCGTCTCGTCTCAGTCTTGTGATTGTACATTGTACATAGTGGAGAATTGAGTTTAGAGATCACTTCCCGTATTTGTCCTCCTATCTTCTATTCTATACATCTCTCTCTGTCTCGCTCTGGTCCAAGAATATTGCAACATGGAATATTTCTTTTGCTCTCCGCTTCAAGCTTCAACAATTTGAGCATTTATCATGAAGGTCAGATTCAGGAAGATGGAATTAGAAACTCTTCGATTGGACTGTAAGAAACGGATGGGAATCTTTAATAGTGCAGGAGAAGAATAATAAGGAGGAAGCGAAGAAAAAAGAAAGGAAGGTAGGAAAGAAAGGGGGATTTAAGGATTAGAATATACAGAAAGAGAGGGTGAGGAACAAGGTGTAAACGAAAACTGTGAGTCAAAATGAGATGAAAGAAGAATAAGAAGGAACAGAGATGCGAGGAATCGAAAGCTGAGAAGGGGAAATGAAATGGAAATGGGAGAGGAAGGTAGGAAAAGAAGAGAAATGCGGAAAGACGGTGAGAAGGAGGAGCATAAAGCAGAAAGTGACATGGGAATTTAAAAAATGAAGGAGAAGAGAAATTAATATTACTTAATAAAGGAAGAAGGGGAAAATGTAAGAAGGAAAAGGCAAAGTAGAAAATTAGGGATGGAGTGCAAGTGAAAGGAAGAAGGAAGGAAAGAAAGGGCAAAAGAAATGGAAAAGTAGTGGAAGATAGGGAATAAAAGGAAAGAAAAAAGTGTTTGGAATTCTGATATGAAAAATTTGGAAAATAAGAGAATGAATTTTGTTGTTTTAGAAAGGATTGTCGATATTTAGTTTATATGTAGATGTTCTCCCGTTAAAATTACGTTTGACAGCTAGGTGTAGATTTAGGCGATTGTTCTATGAATGGAGATCTTGAGATCTTGTCTGTTGAATGGGAAGCCAAATATGGAGAGTAGCTGTTGAGAAGACTTGAAAAGCCTCTGCCGAGATTCAAACTTACTTTGTGATTTTTCCTACTTGAGTCTTTCTTCTGTCAGTTCCAAACGTCAACAGTATTTAGGAGGAGTCAAGTGGGAAATAGTAACGGAATCGTGTGTTGAAATAGCTTACAACTCACGTCTATTATATACCACTTTGCTGAGGTTAGCAGATAGTATAGAAAAAGGTCTGAATGAGTCATTAAGTAGTGACAGTGTGTAAAATTAAGCGGAAAATGAGTTTTTAGTTTTAAACACTTAAATATATTTTATAGTCTTTCATTTTGAGACTCGTAGCCAGGCTGTCATAACTCTTCCAAAATACAAAGTTGAGCAGTTTTATGTTCCAAGTTTATTAGTTTTCTTGTCAACATAAAAATTTGTGTTGAAGATCTGGGCTGACGTCGGCCCGTCGGGCTTTTTGGTTTCAGACGCCTGAGTTTTGAGTATCTGTGTCAGATCTCAAAACAAATAGAGACTCAAGATCTGCAAGATTTGAGGGATGAGGGATGTTGTGGCTGTAGTCAGGTGGTAAGATTAGTTTGCAGACATCTGTCTCTCAAATCATTTGTCTCTGATTTTTGAGCAAGTCGAGACTCGAGATTGCTAATTATTTATTGTGATTGTGATGTGACGTGTATCTTTCCAGTCTACTACAAAGACAATGCATGGTTGCATGCCTCAAGTAATATGTTGGTTAACCAGTAACCACCACTTCGTATGTATTCAGAGCTGATCACGGTTAGTTGACCAGACAGTTAACGTGCAAATGTGGTCAACCGGATTGTTAATGTCCATCTCCCATTATTGGCTTGATTGAATTCCGGATTGAAAATAAGTACTTACTGTGCTTTTCAGTAAACTTATTGTTTAATAATGTCAATGACTGTTCGATTATTCGTGTGCAGCTCTGTGGTTCTGGTATTACTACATAAATGTAGTTCTTTGACTTGGTTGAATTCTCTGCTCAATTCTCGAATTTTCTTAAATTATTTTCATGCAGATGCTATGAAAAATGACCTTCAAACTTGAACGTTGGATATATGATTTCTGCTAAGTAATTAAAAGACCTAAACAGAATTTTGGTTTGATTAAATCACATTCATTGTGATTTTGATTCAGGTCAGAGGTCAAAGGTCCAATCGTGATTTTTGGCCAAGAGGACCGTTCAGATCGACGTAGCATGCAGATGTAGACAATGAAATGATCGGGAAAACTGATATTTATTTTGTGTTTTGTTGTTTGACTCCAGGACAAAGGGTGATGTCTCGCTTCCGTCAACGAATGGGCATACTAGAATTCCTTCCGAGTCGGAGAACTCCCTCAACTCCTCGCATCAAAGTTTAGGTTCTTCTGGTACGGGAACTCAACACCAGAGTTTTCCCCAACACCACCATCATCACCACCAAAATTCAAACACTCCGAATAGTCTCAACCTGGAGTCCTCTTCCTCACCAAACTCACAAGTCATTTCACGGACTCTGAAACATCATTCCACGCAACAGGTATGTCATGAATTAAATTCAATTTCATGTGTTTGAAATACGCGCCGAGTCGTTAAGCCATACTCGATATTTGACCCATGCGCTAGGTCAAACCTCTCGATCTTGAGTTGCGTTTGATTCGGCGGCTGAAATTCAGTAAACACGCTCTGTAAATAGGGCATTCATCCTTTTTTACAAGTATAGGTAATGAAAATGATACAGCTCTATGTTCATGTTCAGCTGTGTTTAAGCATTCCAAAATAGTGAAAATTGGCGGACTACCATCATCGCATTTTTGAATGGTGTGAATTCATCGACAATCAACCGGCTAACCGGCTTTGACTATAGGTTGCGAATGTCTGAAGTTGGAATAGTATATTTGTTGGGACTTGGAACGTTGGAACGTTCCTAGTTCGGATTTTCTGCTGCCAATTGTCATTTTGTTGTCGGCTTTTGTCTATCGTTTTCAAATCAAAGAACTTAAATTTATTCAACAAAAATTTAATCATCCGTCGAATTTATGCAAAAAATCATGCACCAGGCAGAGATACGCATAAAATGCAGATCGAGGGACGAGTAGTTAGCTTTTGAATTTGATACTTTCTACTTTCTCTCTCAGAATTTTGCCAAGGTCGGTACTACTAGGTAGTAGGTAGACGTAGTAACCCAGATTAGAATCTTTGCTCAGTCCCCAAGTTGAACATTTCAGTTTTCAGTGTTCTCTAATGTTCTCGTTGAGGAAAAAACAATATTTCTCTAGAGTTTTACTTGTCGGCTCGACGAAAGAGATGAAGCGATTAGGAAGTACCCTAGTAAGTATGTAATATAGTAAGCGTTAATTGTTAGTGATTAAAACATTCGTTTCCAGTTTCATTTTCATTTGCACATGCACTTGTGAAAGATTGGACGATAAGGGAGGAAGTACTTAGGCCAGACTCGGCGGAAGCAGCCTATACTCGTGACTCGTATGCACATTGCCAACTGCTTCTATGTATACAAACAATTAGGTGTTGTAAATTCTAATGGATGCATCTCACTCAGGACAGGAGTGAATTTAGCTACTTTCCCACAACACAAAGAGGCACGCGGTATCAGGCCACATTACAAGCTGTTTGCAATTTACGGTTTTGACTGTCAAGTACGACGTACGAGGGTCAATTCACAAGTTTCTTCATTCTTTAAAATATATATATATCTTGGAAAACGATTGTCGACGCTAAATGCTCTTTTAATTTGCTCTAATGTGGTTTGAATTGGTCATCTGGTTGAATATATGTAGCCCAGGAACGGTGCAACTTAAATTCACCAGCTGTTTTTGGTGAAAAACTTTACAGTCTCACCTAAGTATAGTTAATTAACACTTGAATCTCATTAGGAAACTTTGAGAACGATATATACTATTTGTGCTCCCAATAATTTGTTGCAACGTTTCATCAGAAAATTGTGAAATGAACCCTCATCCATTTCCAAAATGAATGACGGACGTCAGGTGTTGCGTTCGGACGATGACATTTGTTTCTCTTTGTTCTAATTTCAGGAGACGCGAGTTACCCAAATCATTCGTGAGATTCATCAGATGGGTCCTGATGGTCAACCGATGGACTACTCAGGAGTCTCACGTCCCAACCAAGTGAATGTACAGGGTGCTGACTATGTACAGGCTGGGTCGGGCTACGGCACCAACCCCCGACCGCACTACCAAACTGGAAACCCACCTGACCACGTCGTCTATGACCCTGCCCTCATGCAAGACCCGTACTACGGACGTGCGGTTCTTCCTCCAGAAACTGCAGGTAATGCAACGCTAGAAATATTCTACTAAGTATTTTATTTCATAGGAAACAATTAGAAGCAGTCTGCACAATCTGCCACCGATGCTGGTCTTCGAATGGTACAGAGGTCAGAGGTCATCGTCCTTAGAAATTTAGATTTAGAACGAAAGAGGAAAAGAGGGTTTTTGGCTTCTTATTGGTTGAATCCTTGATGTTAGCTTTTAGGGAAGACGAGTGATCAATTAAAGGAAATGAGCTGAAGTGAGTTTCACTTTCCGAATCATTTTCGCTATCACTTTCTTCCGTGTTCCTTGCGCCTTTCTCCGATTCTCCAAATTAATTCGATTATTTGGTTCCATTTTCCAGCATGTCGCTTGTCTCTCCGTAAGTCAATACAAACTTAATAAGGCACTCACTCACTCCAGATTCCTTCCAGTTCCAAAGCTCAAGTCCGACAAACTGGCGTCATATTTATCAATTGGCAAACTGGCTTAATTGGCAGAAACGTGATTGGCTAAAAACCTGAGAATTTACAACAAAATGACACTTTTTGCCAATTTTTTGCTAATTTCTCCCTGAATCCGCCAAGCCTTTGACGTCATCCCACTTGACTGTCCTTAGAGACTTGACTCATGGTACTTGAACGAGTTCATTGTGCGGACTGAGTGGAGTGTATACTCACGATATCGCACTTTCACTGCTTGAATGGGAAAATGAGTCATTTGGTACTTGTAAGGAAGGAGACAAAGGAGCCATTACTCCGAAATGAGATGGCACTTTTCCACATGTAATCTTCTAGCAGGAACAGAAGAGGCTTGAGGAACTAAAGACAACAGCTCTTTGTTTTTAGAACAGCAACACTGTCTAACCTACAATCTGAAACCTCATAACCTCCACTGGTTGGCATTGAAGCAAATAGCCTGCCATAAAATAGCATAATACTATTTGGCCACTTTTCCAATTTTTGATTTCGCCAAAGGCAAAAGCAACATGACTTGGAAAGTGTCACTTCTACGAATAGTTCATTTTAGCTTTTAGTAGTAAATGCGGCAAGTTTTGGTCATATCAGTTGAGAAACTCGTTGTGAGCAGCACTGACGCTGTCACTTGCACGAGTCCAAGCAAGCATGAGTTTGAGTTTTGAGTAGTAGCACGGTACAGGACAGGACTACATCTGTCACTTGAGTTACTTCTTTATAATTGGGTAACTGAGCCATTCGACTGTTTTCCTAGTCTCGTTCTCTTTTGTTGTCTTGTTCTTAGACGAACTGGCTGGCTGAAATTAGTAGACGCATGAGTTAAACTTTATTTTTATGATTTATTTTGAGTTGTTTGACCTTTTTGATTTTGGTAACTAGGCCGTCGGTACATGGGATATGCGGGGAGTAGTGGGAACTACGGGGACTACGACCACTACCCTGACTACCCCACATATCCTGGAGGCTCCATCAGTTCGGGCATCCTGGGTCCTGGAGGTCATCACCACCCGTCCACCTACACCTACTCAGATCGACCGCCATCCCCGCCCTCGCCCAGTGAGCGCTCAGAGTCACCTTCCGCTCGGGCACATAACTCAGGTAGCTCTCATCAAGATATCTTCGCTCACCTTTGTGTCACCTGGGGTTGGGATCTTTACCTTGGGCTTTATGCACCTTGTCTGTCGCTTCCGCCAAACCTGAAACCTTCAAGTCACCTCCATTTGATCAATTTTCGAAAATTGAGAACTAATAAGTCAATCAATTTAAAGGTTTAAATCAGTATTAATCAGTTGATTCAAGGCGATTTAGCCGATTGATTTTAATCTATAATCTGACTATTTCAGTCGATTTTAATCGCCATATCATTCGAAGAAGGTGAATGTGATGAAAACTTGATTTAAAGCAGTTTTATTCACCAGCATGGTTTTAATGAAAGTAGTTTAATTTAATCATGGAGTTTTAATCGGGATGAGCAAAATCTAATTTTAATCGCTTTTATTCAACCTCGCTTGAATAAATGTGTGATCATGGAGTAAAAATCGGGATGTCTAAAATCAGATCAAAATCACAAAATAATCACAGTCATCGAATACTTTATGATTAAAATGAAATTCCGTTGAATTTGGATGGAATGTGCTCAACTGCATGAGCGACGAGCAAGATTTGTAAGTAAAATCCAATTCTATTTTTCATTAAATTTGATTTTCGAATGTTTTTGTTACCTTATTTTTCTTATAATGTGAGTTCTACCTCAAAGAAATGGTTTTATTCACTTTTGGTCCGTTTTAACCACTTCCTGGTTTTAATCGAGTTAAAGTTTGAAGCCTAAGCCTTAAAATCACATCCGTAACGGGTTCCATGTTCCACCCGGAGCTTACTATTGATACTAAAACGCGTGATAATTTGAACGCATCTTCCCATCAATTTGCAAACAAAGAACATCTATTTTGCGCAGAATTGTTTTGTACATCAGTTCAACCTATTCGGAAACCATTATTTCATAAAACTTGAAACATAATGCCTCTGACCTATTGCTGTGAATTTGGAACATGAACCACTCTACTGCTTTCCCCGACCTTTTGTTCTCCCACTTCCCTCACTTTCTTTTTTTGGACTTAGTTTCAAGTGGTCTCGCTCTCAAAAGTTCTCAACATGCTGCTTTCCTTTCTTTGCCATATTCTAATTCTCATCCAAATATGACCTCGGTCTTTGTTGTCTGTTCTTCAGCCCACTTGCTCCACGTCAAGCCCAGATCGGCTTGTCCAGGATTCAAAAGAATCCTATTAACCGCCATTCACATTCAGAACAAAATTAATCAATTGTACCATTTCCATATGTAGCTCAAAGTTAACAAGGCTCTGTCTTCTCTGATTTCGGCTTCATTGAATTGTAGTCTGGAAGTTAACAATGCGGAACTCGGGGAGCTGGGGCTGAACTTACAGTTTCGTAGAATATTACGAGGGTCATTTCATTAGTTTCTGTGCATATTGAACTTGATAGCTCACAAGCTACACTGAATGAATAATGAATTTAGCAGAAGTCTGGGGATCACCGATTTACATACTATTTTACATTGCATTGGTGGAAAATTTGCACATTTTTTGATTTTTTTTACTGTGGACCGCAATTTGACTAGAAATGTTAACTTTTCTGTAAATAATAACAGCCCCACTACTTAAACACTCAAGGCGTTTGGTTTTGATTATTTGGTTTTATTTTATTCCGAACAGCTACGTATTAAATAGCTGTTACATTTTGTTAAGGAATTTGCACATGCTGCAAATTGATAAACAAGTAATAGTCCAAAAACACGATTTACAGCAATTTATAAAAGTATCTTTATAGCTGGGTATATTTGTTGAAGTCGAAAAGTTTTACCAAAATCCCTTGGAACGGAAGTTTAGTTAGACAATTTTGGTTAAGGAAATTGCACAATGTGGCAAGTGGGAGCATCCTAATAAAGTCTAGGCTTAAATGGTGCCATCTCCAATCTGTGACTGAGTCTAAACATAATTAACGCGCCCATGTGACGGACCGTGGGTGATTACGCCCAACGCCCACCCCACTGACGTAGAATGCTGAAAAAAATAAGCAAAGGTTTAAATTGTGGATCAAAATTCCTGCATGTGTAGAAACAGTCTAATTGCATGCAGAAGAGCCAAGGTATGTTATTTGAAGATTTGTCTGACTCCTCGTAGATTGTGAAACAATTTTTTTGAGGATTCGGAATTCCGATTCCAGGTGACTTAATTGTAAGTCTGGTGTAAGAAGTTGGGCTGAGGAGGGAAGAGGGAAGAATGTGTTTTCGTTGGGCCTCTCTGAATCCGAGGGATTAAAACTGAACCGAGGCTTTTTTCTTCTTCTTTTTCTCACGAAGAAGTCCAGATTCCGGGTTAGGTTTTGATAAGACAGGTTTGTATTTTTTGCTCTGTCTGAACCTGGCATGTCATCCCAATGCTCCTCACCCCGCACCAGACCAGCTCAGGACTAAGAGGAAGGAAGAAGCTTTGTGTAAATGTGAACTCTCTGGAGACGTCTTCTGCTCTATACCAGACCATACTCAAGAGTTAGCAAGTGTTTGATGTGTTGGATATTATTAAGATAAAAAAGGTGATGTTGGCAGTTCCATACCACCTAAGAGCAAAATTGCCTTGGGTTTTCTAGGGGACATGCGTCACTTGCTTCTTGCTAATATATATTTAAGATATTTCAATTTTGAATTCAAATGAAACGGTCTGGAACTAGAATTCCAGTTCACATCAACAGGCATGTTGGCGACCGAAAGGAGAAATATTTTCGGGATTTTTTTTTGACATGAATTATTTCAGAATTCTTAATATTTTTTAAATCGGATGTCAATCTGTCTTTTTAAAAATAAATTCCACTCTTACTCTTTGAATTTTTAAATACTTGACTAAGGTTAGGAAATTTAATATACTTACTGCAATATGAAATATGTACCGAAATATGTCACGCCGTAACTACGACTAAAATATGGCGCATTTTCAGCCAGTTTTATGTAAAAAAATAATAAATATTTTGAAGAATTACATGTTTGTTTGTTATTAAAAATTATAACATTCAGTGAGCCAAGTTGAAAAAACGCACAAACGTTACGAAATATCAAATTAAAAGCCTACACAAGAAGTTTTCAAATGCCAAAACCAGATTTTTAACCAAAAACTCAAAACCTGCTACAATATTTTTTGAATACAAAGCTAATACAATAGATTCAAAAAAGACGCTTTAAAAGTGTCGAAAGATGCAAAAACTGTTCCAAAATAAGTTAATATAAGTGAAAATACGAGTAATATGTGCGAAAATCTTGGAATGTGCAAACTTTGTCAGTTTTAACCAAGGGACGCATCATCGAACTTACTTACGTTAAAAATTATTCACCGAAACCGAACCGAACTCCTGAAAAACTTTAGGATCATAAGAACCTTTCCACATAATTTCATTTGGCGTGTGAATCACAATAATTTTTGCATGAAATGACAGAATATTGCGTAGTACGAGAGGACGTAGATGAAATATGAAATGGGTTTGATTCCTGTACTTAAATGACACTTCTTGTTTATCAAAAATTGAATCCTTCCTAAATGTATCAATTTGAACTGAGTCATCTTGAACTACATCTGCTCGTAGGCACAGAGATTTCCATTTCCATACTTGTTCTATCGATTCAGAGGTTAATTGAGCGCATATCTTGGTTCAGAGGCCTGATTTTTCCATCTGTTATTGATGGAATAAGACCCCCTGTGGCCTAGAAGTGAGTATAGGGCTGGAGTTTGAGTATGTGAGATGGGAGGCTTAATCTCGTCTACTTGAGACACTCATTTATTATGCACAGTTTATCTTCACTCCCAAAAATGGTGTCAAGTCTGGGCTGCTCTCCTGGCATGTGAAACCTTGAGCATCTGACTACACGAGAGAAGCATGTACAACTTTTATTCCTCCAAAAAGACTTTCACTCCAGCTCCAGCCTCACCAGATCAGAACCATCTTCCAACTTTCTCCGTCTCTGTCTCTCCATTCACTCGGGACCTGAGCCAACTCAAGATCCCATTCAATCCATACCACTCTCCTGCTCCTTCCATGTAAGGCACGCGTGTCCCTTTACCCGCATAACCTAACAGCATGATCAGACACAAGCTCCTCTTTACAGTGATGTTCCACTACCACGTACTTGCAGAAATCGAACAATTTTTGAATATTCGGAGTATAAGACCATATATACTATATGACGAGGATGAATTGGGGTTCTACGGAGGGATTGTGTAATTCCCGCTATTTTAGTCGCATATGGTTGGGTTGGGTAAGGCTAGGTTACTTATTTGAGTGGAAAATTGTGATCTGCATGATTATGAGTGTTTCACATTCGAAAATTGTCGCCTTTTGAGGCGTCTTTACTGAGGTTGACGTTAATAACACTTTAATTCCAATACGACATACGACTGTGAGCCTGAGTTTAATCTCACCGCAAATAAATATGATTCTCATCGCAAGTTTAATGTTGAATATAGTTGACCGCATCAGTTTAATCCGTATATTCCCTCCAGAGTGGATTTAGTGGGGTTTTAATGGGGAAAATCAGGGTTAAAAATTTAATTTCATCGCATTCACTGTGGAATTTATTGGGATTTGACGGGATTTGACAGAATTTAATTGGAAAATCACATTCAAACGTTTTGATCCAGTTTAATTAAATCCCATTATATCCAATTCCATATAAAATCCTGGGATCTAGTGACTGCTCTATTGTTTATAGACTTGCCCTGAAGGGAATAACATAGTCTAACTTGAGTAACCTCACAATTTACAAAACCGCGCTTCGAGCGTTTAGCCTATGATAACTCAACGAAATGGAAATTAGTTATTCGGCGGTAAAACTAAGTAATTTTGCGGTGAAAGTAGGTTATGCTCAACGTTAAACAACGTATTTGGCGTTTAGAACAGGATTTATTTGCGGTGAAACTAATGTTAAATCCTACTATTGTATACTGTGTACCATCCGAAGCACCGCAGGAGATTTGTCAGATTGGCTAACATTTCCCTTCAGGTCTCGTGGCTTGGCTAAAGTGTCATATACATGTAGGCCAGAGTTGAGTCATAGCTGACCCGGAGGCGACGTCATGTAGAAGTGGCAAGTGTGAGTAGCTGAAGTCTTCGTGTGCCCAGGCTTGAGGCTCTGACTCAAGTTGTTCTTTTTCTTGGACGTGCTTTGAGACAATGGAGCAGATCAGAAGTTGGTAGGATGTAAACTGTTGACTTAGGAGGCTTGTGTCTTGGTTGTTGGTGGGTGCGGGTGATTCTGTCGACAAGTTTTTGAGGCTGAAGAGAGATGCGAGGTCATGTGCGGGATTTGGATGGTTCTGGCTTTCTGTTTGGACAATTGACAGGTCGGTCGTGTGCTCGACGAGAGGCGGGATGATGATGAGAGGTTGGGATGCTGACGACGCATGTTTTGACAGTGTCGTCTTGTTAGGAAATGTTTGGATGAGGGAAACTTAATAGGGTTAAACAAGACGTTGTTCCAGACTCTCCTCGGCTCAAACCAAATCAGGGAGAAGAAGGCAGAGACAATAAATAGATGGGAAAGGGCTCCAGTCAGAAATAAGAACCGACCTACGTGCTCACCCAATTGGGGAAAGTCAACGTTCTTCAAAATTACTTTCCACAAACGTTAAGGACGATATACGCCATCGGCCTCTGGCCTCATTCTCAATGCTTAGTTTGAAATTAATTGTAAATCACCAGTTG
>JAQFYU010000229.1:0-27574 GCA_034694905.1 Ceratophysella granulata | reverse complement strand
CAGCTTCAGAATTATTCCTCCGATTTCGAAACAGTTCCGTTTGGATGAAACTGCGCATAGGTTCAGCTCAAGAGAATACACATAGACACGCCTTCATCCTGTCCCAAGTCCCTATGACTAGACAAGAGTTCGGTTTTTTACGATTCACCGATTCGGGGTTCCCTTCCGGTCCGGGTGCCTTCCAGATGTTATGTGAATGTACGCAGAACGCCCGTTGCGCAATCTCGTTCTCCTTACACCGCAAACCGCAGCTATCCCACTTCTTCACGAACACGTAACGTCAGGGCGAATGACTCAATGGAATTTTCCGTCAGAAAAGAACCAGCAGTCCGAAATACCAGGCAGAGCAGGAGTCAATCTACTACCTAAAAGGTGTTAAAAATCTTTAAAAGTAAAATCTTCTAGAAAACTTGAGGAGCTTTCGACAGAATTCTGAATCTGTAACAACAAATTGCAAACGAATTCATCGTATTTGAAGAATCTACCCATTATTTAGTGAAAGTTAATGACGATGGACGATTTTGGTGCAGTCGAGTGTAATTTTTTATATTTTGAAACCTCTTTCAAATCCGCTTGTCGACCATTGTTAACATTCTATGTAAGTGGGGGAAATACTAATCGTTTTAATCGGACTAAACTAGTTGGGTCTAATAAACAGAAACATTAAAATTCCAAGGAACCAATACCGTTTCGCGCAGTGAATCAATTGTTGGTTTGGTTCGAGTTCAACTAGAAGCCATTTTTGAATTAGTGCATCAAAGTGCAAAAATACAGAACATTCTGGACTTACAAATCAAATATTACAGGAAATCAATACGAAGTACATCCACTAAGGTAAGTTTCATTAAACTTAAACGCTGCATGCACATTTTTATTGCTGGCGGAGATGAAACATAATTTTTTTTAAATTTTAGTGCCAAATAATTAAGCTTGCCTCCGCTCGCGGACATTGAATAATCATTTGAATAAAATTAATATTTCCATTTTAGACTCGGAAGGACCATGGTTAAATAAATTTTAGGATCCTAAAATGGAAGGAACATGCAAGGATCATGCATGAGTTTGGTCTGCGGCATGCAAAAATACAGATTAGCATTCTATTTTTAGCATCACGTGTCACGTGTCACATGTGGTGGAGGTGGGGAGACGTATACCGAACGTTTGAGCTGGGATGGAATGAAGTTTCTTCATTGAACCATTACACATTACTTACATATTTGCACAAACATTCAGATGAATAGCAGTTTGGCAAACTTCATTCGCAATTTTTGACAATGCCAAATGCCAACTCTTCAGAAGTTTTTATAGTTTGCACATGCACATATGTCTTCCCATGCATTTTCATACTCGAATATTTCCAGACGTCGGGTCTCTTGAATGCCAAGAGTTCTGGAATTCTGCATTCCACAACAGAAGCTAAATCCTTGTAGCATTTAACGTCAGACATATGAATTTTTTTATGTATATGTAGACGAGACACTTAGCACGTGTTTAATAAAGTTAAAATTCCACAATGACGAGTGTCACCACAGGAGGTAATTAAATATACGAATTAATTCCACACAATCGTGTTTCTTCTTTTGCTAAGCTCTCCACACCCCATACACGTGTAGGTCCACTTGGGCAATTTTTTCATGCAACATTCTTGATTCGCGAAGCTAGTCCATTGTTCGTGAATTTTGCATGACGTGTATCTTGTATCTGAGATCAGAACTTAATTTCGTACTTGGTCGCTTGCATGCGCAATAAATATGTACTTAAAAGATTTTATAATTTATGATAGCACTTGAAGATAATTTTTATCCAGCCGAGCCGTACGGTAAAACACGATGCCACACACTACTGTTTAAATTGTTTGATTTTAATAGTTCAAATGCGCAATGCGCAATGAAATTATTTGGAATTCCGATTCCGAATTCCGATATTTTTTAGTATTTGAACTTATATACATACATAATGTTGGAGCTAATACGGACAATTGGTTATTTTGCATTCTAACTGGCTACTATGAAAATAAAAATAAAAAACGTTAAGCTACGCATGTTTATATTCATTTCCAAGATTGGAAATTAACTGTTTCTTACTCTTAATTTGACACTATTTCTAAAGGTGTCATTAAAATGAAATCCGATACACTGAAGCACAATTAACTAAGATATAAGAAACTAATTAGCTGAGCCTTGGAAAACCTTATAGCCCCAATATTTGATATGATTAGTTACATGCGTAACTTGACGTTTTTAAATTTTATTTTCCATATTAGCCGGTTACTACCTATGCAAACTAACCAATTGTCCATTTTAGCTCCAACATATACATAGAACTTTGTCGAAATCTTTTGCACGTGGTTATTTCCAGTCATTGCGAAATTGAAGGCTAATTTAGTAGGATTACACACAGCTAAAGATTATTCCTGATCTGGTGAAAGCTAAATATAAGACAAAACAAAGCTCACAGCAGATTGCCTATTGTCAATCTCTGCATAATCCCAATTCCAATTCCAATTTTCTACTCCGTGTTCCAAGAAGTGTGAGGAACTTCTTAATAAAAGACGAAGATTTTTTATTTTCAATTTGCAGATGGAAGTATTGTATCTGGAAACGTAGGCTAAATTTATAAATCTATTCATCCATATGGTGTTCGTTCTTAATCTGGTAGCTATAGCTTCAGGACTTTCATAAAATATACGTAAAATATGCGCAATCCGCAATTCGTTCATCCTTCGGATTCGGACTTCGGACCCTCAATTCAGTACTACAGTTAGAATTAGAATAGAAGTACGACAAAAATGTACATGCATAAATTAATTATAAATCCTGGGCATATGCCTTCATTTCATAAGGTGCATGTATTTGCAGGAGTTCACGAATCGCGATTGGGAAATGGAATGTCGGATGGCTCATCTGTTGACCTGGCTAAAATAGGCCAAAAGTTAACGACTTGTCTGTTTCAATTATGCCTTTCATCTTTCGTTCATATGTATTCGTGCTGGTCAGTGACTTGACTTTCATCTACTCAAATGTTAACAGTGCTTTATGTCAAGTTTTATGAAGCCCATGCCGTCTTCGACGTTTTATGATACAAAAATTTGCTTTTCCAAATTGATTTACATTCAAAATTCAAATGTGAAATGTGAATGCGTAATTAGTACAAGCTGATATTTCCATTTTTGATTTTTGCTGCATTTTCCAATTCCTCAGGTCACATTTCAAAAATTAAGAATCCAGACAGGTTCGAACCTCATACAACATAGGTTTCGAAATTGAAACGACCAGGAAGCTACTCACCCAGATGTTAATTGAATATTTTCAACTTTGGATACATGACACATGACACATGACAGGGTTTGCTGCTCTTACATGCAGATGTACATACATACATAAATTCTGCTATGCTGGACATGAGACATGAACGTGTATCTATAAATTTTTGGCTTGTTGTCTTGTATGATAAGTATTAAATAGCATGACCTCTATTCTACATCATGTATGAAAATAGAAATAGGTCGAATGAAATTTGTCCTGGATTATATTGTTGGTAATACAAAAATAGAAATAATGCTTCGTAATGTATGGTATGTAAATCAATTCATTCTATGTATCATGAAGAGGAAGCGAAATGAACCATTTTGATAATTTATTTCACCCTACCAAAAACAAAAGGTCTTTTGTTTACCGTGCTGTTTTGTGTTCCTTTTTTTTCAGCCACAACAGTTCAAGTTTACTACTTTGCTGTATCAGCAGGAAAAGGACTTTAACCTCTGCCCTCGACTGAAGTGTGTTGACTTTGATAAATCCAAAGAAAACAAGAACTAATCCCAAACGATAAGAAATTATACGCATAGGATCTGAAAATTAGTGACATCAGACATCAAAAAACCAAAACAGAAGAGACGCCAGTTCATCATTTCGTCTAAACAACTGGAACTCGATATTTTGACGAGGACCCGTTTTATGGGTGAGTCAGTGTCACACTGTCACACTAAAAACATGGGATGTACAGGGTGGTCGATGGCGCACTTTAGAATCAATTCGTGCTATATACTTGACCGTTAAACAAACCAACTACTGCTCTATTCCAAATTCTCAGTATTAGTACTAGTAGTAGAGCAACAGCGCGACGTAGGGCGCCCTGCCTTGTCCTCCTACTGCCTTATTGATTATTGAGTAGGGCAATAAGTATCCATCTATGGATCTGATTTCTGATTGTGACCAGACAAGTGCTCTGAAATTGTTACAAAGACCGAACAAATTACAAATTCAATACTGAAGTCGTTTCGGTAAAATTCTTTGTACAAAGGCCCAACAACCATGACAAATGGGATTCGTGACATCATGACTATTGGACTGTATTATTTATGTAGCACCCTGCTTTTGAAAACTATAACACAG
Source organism: Ceratophysella granulata (assembly GCA_034694905.1). NCBI lineage: Eukaryota > Metazoa > Arthropoda > Collembola > Poduromorpha > Hypogastruridae > Ceratophysella > Ceratophysella granulata. The sequence goes on along the minus strand of JAQFYU010000229.1, from coordinate 23,183 downwards.
AACTTAAAATTGATTAGCAAAATTGAAAATCAAAGCATTACAAGTCACGTATTTATAATCTGCAGTACTTAATTTACTTAAAACGGTTAATAATAAAGACGCCAAACTTCTGGTATTTGAAAAGCTTCATAGTTTCACATCCACATTACCAATTCAATTACCACAAAGACGCCATACAAACGTCCCTGTCTCCGATATAAATAAATAATACGGAGATTATCGAATTACACACATAAATAAGTGGAACATGAATAAACACACGCACCGCGCACCAAAACAAACCGTATACTTTGTATTTCGTATGTTATATTACTTCGAATGAATAAGAAGTAAACATAAAGATGCTTACTTTTGGTTTATCAATCACGAATTTAGAGTTCATATTCCAAGCTAAACAACGTGATACGTGCGTGCGTAAGAGCGTGAGGTGCCCTTGTTTGTTTTTCTGAAGATAAACCTATGGTTATATTAAAATGGAAATGAATGATCAAAATAGATTGAATCGATCTTTATGGAGCGTTTTTGAACCAATTTAAAGATGAAATTGTATTTCATTTGATTCAACACGCTAATGTCTTAAATATTATTAGCAATCTTTGCATATTGTGGATACAATATGCATTACAGTACGAGGGTCATTTCATAAATTCGTGCCGCTGTTTGATAAATTATTTCTCTTGTAAGAAATTACTGAATTTGAGCGAAACTTTAACCAGGCGGGGAAATTTTCAACTAATACTGTACATTGCGGTACATTGCTAATTTACAACAGAGCATATATAAAGCACAAATATCCATACGGACAGTTTTTGCTTCAATTTGGGTTTTAAAAAAATGCCGAAGCTTTTTCAGAACAATTTTTTCATACATAACTAGAAATATCCTTTCTATCACAAACGAAACACGTGACGAACTATTTGAATGACCTTCGTACATACATGTGAACTTTTATGTGACTTGTAACATACTAGTCCCGTACATGCGTCTTAGTAATTAGTAACCATCATTCGGAAATTAAGACGCACATACCTATTTTTTTGGAACCAACTAGTAGGCGCATGATACGGAAGCGTGATTCAGAGCAGATTGTATCGTATGACACTTACAGCTGACTTAATTTGTGACTCGTTTTAGTGACACTTGATACGCAGAAAGAAAAAAAATCATAAATCTTTATGGCTTAACCGATCATTAAATTTTATTTTGGTGAATCGTGATCGTGAGCATAACATTTTTATCACACAAACATGCAATCCCACCTAGGAAGTAAGCGAAAATATTGTATAGTTTTTATAATGCACAATTTCCGATAAAATGAATTGTAAATTTCCGAGGTCAAACGTCAGACCGACGACGTAGTGCAAATGACAACTTCAAAAAATTGAGGTGCAAATTCTTGAGAAAAAATTCCCAGACTATCGCATGAATATTATGAAAATTAATATTTACTCAGTGCGTATTACGAAAGCATGTTAGAATTAATACTAAGAAAAAAACTACATAATTTGCATGTTAGAATTTTCAATTTCCATTTTCCATAAGTTTCAACCATAGCTGAAAAATAAAAATTCAAATCCAGTTCCTTGTGAGCGACTTTGCATTTAACACATGCTTCCAGGCAGGCGTGCAAGCCGTAGTGTTTCATAATTCGTATTTCAAATATAAAAAATTCCGATTTTTTTAATCCAAGCTTATTTCCTGGTGATCACTTGTTTCACCACCTGGAATTTATTTCGTTTCGTAACTTCTTTTCTGGTCATGGACCAGCTTAAACGGAAATTGGGTATTTATTATTTTATTCTGATCTGCATTCTGGATTAGATTCTGGTTTATGTTAATCTCCAAGCATTTTAGCTTAAACTAATTCCGTCAGTTTTTTTATAGCATTTATCTCTGCACGTGCTCCATCGGTTCTCGAAACGTTTCTTAGATTGAATAACTTCACGAAGAAGGCTTACTAAAATTATGCAGGAAGAACAAGAAATCAGCAGAAACTCAGGTGACATGGGATATGACGACTGACGACGGCTTTTATGGCGTTTCACGAGCATGCCATGAATTTATGAACCTTGAAAATGGTCAAATTAAAGGGGACAAAGAACACATGGCACGCAGTAGAAGCATGGGCCAAGTCAAGTACAAGGGGAGATTATGTTGCCAGAAATGGGAATTGTACCTACCCTTTTGTACATACTGTGTCAACAATGAACAATGTACAATGGCAGAAATTTATTTAGCACAAGCTCAAGCTACAAGGTTGGTTGTCGTGGAGTAGGCTCTACGGCATACGAATTTTAAAGAAAAACCTTCAATTAATATTTTAGTAGCCAAGCCCTCAGCATCACCAATGTAAATGCCCGACTTTAAATATTTAAGTTCTTTACAAAACATATTTTCAAAAAAGCTCCGAAACGCTGTCAGGTTCAATACTACATAGACCAAAACAATCCTGCGCCATTTCCCCGGTTTTAGGTCCAAAATGTAAAAAATGGTGTCGGTTTTTGTTTATCGATTTAATTCCGTTCCAACACCGTTTTTCCGAGTCAAAGTCGTGGAACACATTCTATTATCAATATCATCCATGATCCATGACCATTGACCATTTTAGGTCCTAGTCCTTAAACCATGCTTACAAAAAACCTGCTTGCAATGCAACCTGGGCTTGGGCTAAACATTAATACCATATTGTACATACGAACTGTTGTTGTTCAGTACAAAAATTCCTATTTCTTACACACGTAAATGATTCAATTCTTTGACCTTCTCTGTTTTTTAAAATATATTTTGGGGGTTTCATCCTATGACCCTAAAGCCCAACCTTGCAAATACCCTAACCAGAACCAGAGTCTCGTCCCCGTCCCATCATCAAGCCATATAATGTAATATGCAATGCAATGTACTCATTTCCCCCTGTCTCTTCTTCACATTATAAATACTTTCGCATTGGGTCGGATGAGCGTTCAGAACGTCTCAAGCCAAGCCATAAGTCAACGTACTTCAAGTTACAAGCATCAGTCTCTTCCGAACTTTCGAGTCAACGACACGTCTGTCTGCTAATCATTAATCAAATCACTACTCTTCAATCTCCAATCTCCCAATCTTAACCTTTCATTTAACCTTTACCAAGTTTTAGACTTTTGAATTCCGTCAGCCCTCAACCATTCCAAAACTTGTTTTAACAGCTTCCAAATGGGTTTATTATTTAAATTCAAATTACTCAATATATTAATACAATAGGTGGGCAAATTTAGTTTGCCAACTTTTCTTTACAACCTAAAGTTCAGTTCTTGCAATTTTAAAAGAGTTTTAAAAGTTACGTCCTAGACGTAACGTAACACTTACCACCGGTAGCCTACCCAGTTACCATATTGTGAAGTGCATTGTGCAAAACGTGACACACGTTTTCTGTCAAGTTTGTAAACGCGTGAGAAGCACGCGTTTTTCGTCTCTTTCAAGCAAATAATTCGCGGTCATCATTGACCGTCAACTCGCTTCAACTTCCAAGCTCCGCTTTATGGGTAAAATTAAAATGATTTTTTAATTTGAATTCGTATTTAATCAAAAATACGGTACACCGGGTATAAAATTTCGTAGGTCAGGTTGTGCGTTGTGCGACGAATTTCATTGCTTCAGTGAAATACAAGCGCACCTAAACGCCCGCGCCCCGCGTATTTCAAAAAATAGCGTCATTGCCTTCGCTGTCAGCTGTGTGCCTTGCGCATGTGCAACCACCAACCCAAGTTAACGTTTATAATTCCTGCGCTGGAATAATTCAGTTGTTGAATGGTTCTGAAATAATTAAATGTTTTGCTTCATTTTAATTTTTTAGATTTGTGGAAAATCCGTGAACAAGAAAAAGGTTTAGTATTTGGAGAAGAGCGTGGAAATGGCTTTGGTTCATTGTCTTGGAGTGGGGGCTGGGCTTGCGAGTGGCCCAGCTGACTCGTCACACCAAGTGCCTCGAAACCCACCGGTCCTGACCTCCCTTCGCTATCAACTCTTCGGCTCCGCGACCACCCCCGTAATTATCTAGCATCCCCCACGCAAGGCCGAACAAACCTCACTAACCATCAAGATGACTCATTGAGCGGTTCCTCGGCTGAGGACGCTCAAGCTGCCAGCAGCAGGTAAATCACCTAAAAAAAAACTCAAATCCTGTTTAATTTCAATTGTTCTCAACGACGTTTTGACCCTTAAACTGTTCGTATTTGCAGCAGTGGTAGCAGTAGCGAAGATGAGGAAGAATCGGAACAAGATCAATATTGGCCTGTGGGACGTCCGCTGCCATTTCCGCAGTGGGAATGTCAACCGCCGCCCACGGTCCACTTCTCTGACGTGATTGAATATGAACAATTTGCTGGCCTCGTAGAACTCGTTTCCCAACAAACTGTGGCTGCTCATAAGTACAACACTGTGGACAATTTCATCAGGTAAATACATTGATTCCGTCATCCACATCATAGTCGACAGAAAACAACCTGACATGTGTCACATAATCTAAGCCTTCAGAACTTCTGTGTCGTTTACTGAGTTTGATTTGCCTTTCTGTTCGCAGATTCTACAGAGCATACAAGAAGTCCAAGATCGAGACACTAGAGTCATTCTATCGGGAGTACAGGCCACCCATCACGCCCTGTCACTACACTTGTGTTGGATTAGCTTATGAATTGATCAATCGCCTCAACATGTCCCTATCCGCTGTTGAACACGATGCCGCAAACAAGTTCTACATCGTTTCGTGTGAAGAGGTAATTTCTGACGCCGTGTGTACCAACTTCAGAAAGTGATAATGAATTTGAAAAACAATAATTATGTGTAAACTTTTCGCAGGTGATCGAGACAGTGGATTCTTACGTGGGAAACGTGCCGCCGTGTGCCAAGACAGTTGAAAAGGAGCATGTGACCGCCTGCTTGAAAATTAGAGTTGGAGATAAAAATGGTTTCCTAATTCTGGATCCGGGTTATCATGTCTCCCGAGTTGTCACCGTCATGGAGGATGGGCAATATCCGCACACAGGTAATGCAACGCTGCTAAAAATCTTATAAAATTCTTTATACCTCCAACTTGACCATATACCATGATGACTAATTGTAAATCTTATGTTTTGGTTTCCAGGACTCTTTGTCATAGGTGCAGAAGGACCTTCGAAGAAGGAGTACGAGTACACCATGCTCACTCCCAACTATATTTCTTGGTCCGTGACGGAGATGAAGAAGGGAGTACGAGAGGCACACACGAGTCTCATTTTCAGTGGACGGAAATTCAACAGTGCCGTTGAGGTTGCTGAACGTCGGAATTTGGTTTACGAATTTAAGTCCGTACTTCGGCGTGACCCCAAGGGAAACATTTTGGCTGGACTCTATTTCGGCGTTGCTCCTGTAAGGCTCGACACAATTTTAATGTTGATAATTTGAATTCAGACATGTTGACCATTGACCCGCGGATTCTTAACAACTAATTTCTTTACGAATGTTTTTCAGGGAGGAAATGCAAAGGTGACGCTCTTCTATATGGAGAATAACAAGCGGCACACGGTGAAAATGAACGTAGTTCGAAACTTTAAGGATTCACATGAAATCCGCGAGTGCGAATATCAGACGGGATTGAAGAAAGGGAAGCTACTGCAGAAACTGAATGCTATTGGAAGACTCTTGCATGACGAGAGCTTCGTTCAGGAAGCTCTGAAACTCAATGAGAACATTACGACCATTTCTGAAGGAAACTAAGAAATGGAATTTTACTGGGAACGAATGAATTTTAACATTTTAAAACTTTGTAATCCTCTCTCCGAGTATTCTTCTATGTAGGCTCTGACGCCATTTTCATAATATTAGAAGCCTAATTCCATGCTAGTTTTAGTAATTCACTAATACTTTATTCCAATGTTTTGACTTGTAACGTGAAGAGGCGGGAAGGGAACATATTTACATTTTACTTCGACATTGCAAAAGTTACAATAAATTCTTAGAAAATAATATTAGCACATGATATATGAATAAGTAATCGAATCGACTTGAATGGCATGTAACATAATTCGCTTTAACATTTGATTCGATATAATATTGAATTAAGCTGTAGATACACGCTGAAGTGATACGAGGCTCCTATATTCATGAAAATTGAACTGTAACTTTAAATTGTAATTGCAATTCCATTTTAATAAATCTAATTTGCTTGACATGGGAATTCCAGTTAGAGTGGTCATTTGATTATTCCGTTTATGAAATGAAACTCATCATATCCATCCAGGACAAAGGATATTCATGTTCATACTCATCATGTCAGTGACATGACAATGACAACTCGGCGTTTGAATTCCGTTTCTTTTCTTTGTATGTACTTTCCACCATAATCCGTTGCTTGGTAATACCGCGATCAATATTTGCACGGAAACTGGTTCAGATTCACCTGCTTTTGACAGCAAATTTTTTACTGCGACTGTATATGAAAACACGCGTTCAAGTTGCGTCAACGTATTTATTAATAATTTTATATTAAGAATTGCTCGACAATGGAGATTGAAGGTAGGCAAGTTCGAATTGCTATTATTGGGCCCAGCTGTGTTGGAAAGGTAATCAAGTCATACTGATATTGAATCAACTTCGTGATCTTCTTCAAATCAGTTTTAAAAAATTAACTTTAGACATGCATTGTGAAGAGATTCGTGGAGAACTCATTTCAAGGAAATCAGTACAATCCCACCCCGGGGGTTGACTTTTCCTTCCGTCGGATGACGGTGAAACCCTTGGGCACGGCCACGTTGATCATCATTGACGTCGGTGGTTCAGCTATTAATTCCAAAATGCTCAGCGTGTACCTCAATGCGGGTGTTGACGTAAGCAACTCGCTTTATGTTATTTTATGAAGCTCTGACAGGGCGGAATTGAATTGCTGATTGTATTTCAGATTTTCATGTTGACCTACGACGTCACCAACGTGAACTCCTTGAATGAAGTCCGAACATGGATGGAAGTTCTTCAGATGCATAAACTGGATCGATCCGATAAAATTACGCTCGTCTTGATTGGATGCAAATCTGACCTGGAACATCTCCGAACTGTTCGACTGGACAGTCATACCAGATTTGCACAAGAATACGGGATTCCACTTTCATTTGTTGTTTCAGCCAAATCAGGAGAATCTGTGAGGAAAATCAGTTGTTTAAATACTCTGAATTTGCATTTTGTAATTTACAATCCTTTTTTCCCACATTCAATAGGTTCAGACATGTTTCTCCAACTGTGCCGTGTATCACTTAAATCCTGAAGCGAAGAACCGAATACGGGATCATGCAAGTGCCCAGGGTCAACAGGCAAGAAGTGTGTCAGTTGTGACGGCGGGTGCAGTTCAACCGCAATCCGTTTTGCCACGAACCGGATACATTCCACCAAGATCTCGGGCATTAGCTCAAGCACAAGCACAAGCTCAGGCCGCCGTTGCTGCGGCAAGTGATCCGAATAATGACCCTAGCTCTGTTGTCTGTTCTGTTCAATAAAAACATGAACTTTGAAATAAAGATATTTCTCAAGCTGATGAATGAAGAAGTTTGATTATATATAAATCAGTGCAAAATGTGTCATTGCCATTAGCACTTAGCACACTAATTAAGAGATCATTTTGACAATTCGAAATCAATAAGAATATTTAAAAATGGCTAAAAGCTAGAAATGGTCGTTATCCACCAATATTTTAGTAAACTGTAAAGCGCTCAACTTGTATTCGTAGTAGAAATGGGATACACTATGTGGGTGCACAAAAGTAGTTTAATTGAGGCAATATTTAATTAAAACTTAAAGTTAGATGCTCGCATTGAAAACGATAATTTAGCATTGTGTTGTGTGGAGATAGAGAGAAGCCCTCCTGTACGTATATATTTGGGGTAAACTGAGATTTCGCAATACACTATTCTTGAACGAATGCTACACACATGCAGGATTTCAAAATTCTTACATAATCGCACATCATCGCACTCGCACATGTTCAAAATTTCAGAATTGAACACTTCGACTTCGACGACCGAAATTGTTTGTTGCTTGTATTTGAATGACTTGACATTTGACTGTTTTTCTAAATTAAGTTAAATCGGGTGCTACTGGGTTTCATCAGAAGAATGGCGTCACTAATTTCGTCGATAGAGGACGTCAAGTAAGTATTCAACATTTAACATATTTGATGCCATTTGATTTTTGTGTTTGCGATATTTCGTGCACTATTAATTATGTTAAAATGTACATGCAATACAGGGTAAGCTCGGTACTCAATAATGATCGGAAGGTTTACGGAAAGAAGTTCCTCTTCGACGGCAAGGACGAGACGTGCTGGAATTCGGATCAGGTTTGATCTCATTTAACATTTGACCTAGTGAACTGTGAATTCTATCCAAGAAGTGAAAAGCCGGGGCTGCGTTGCTCAACTCATAAATATATTGCTGAATTCAAACAGGGTTCACCACAATGGATAAGATTTAGTTTTCCACAAAAAACGACCATCACTAAGCTAAAGCTCCAGTTCCAAGGAGGATTTGTGGGTAAGGAATGTCTCCTGGAAGTCATTGTCCCTGAAACTAACGGAATCTCGTCCAACTACACTGGAAATGCAACAGAGTTCCCCAAATTCCATTTTGCACCCGAAGACAGTAATTCCGTACAAGAATTTTCGTTGGAGGAACCGCTGACGTCTCAGCACTTCCGCCTCTCCTTCAACACAAGTACGGATTTCTATGGCAGAATCATATTGTACAATTGTGATATTATTGGCACCCAGAGTATTGGTTAGTCTATACATATAATATGGTATACAATATGTATAATGTTTGATGTTTGTGACCAAACCAGAGACAGGTCGATAAGTATATACTGAAAATCAGTAATAAAATTGAAGCTTGTCAGTCATACGCTGGTTGCAGGAAAGGGTAACGTGTGTTGTAAGTACTAACATGATTAGCATAAGGATTTGGACGCCATGACTTCGAGTTTCGCTTTAACTTCGGATGCAGTACGACGTTGTGTCTGTTGTTTTCTGAGCATGTCAGGTAATATAGTATCCTGGAAATGGGTATAAAAAAAATTAAGTATTCAGCTTTCCTTACGAATTGGAACATTGACGACAAGTAGAACTTACCAAGAACCGGATTCCAGTAGAAAAATTCTTGAACTCAAGTTTTTTAATTAGCTCGGTACGTGTAGAAAAATTCTGTGATATTTCAAACAGTGTCACGCCCAGGGAGTATACATCACTCTAAAAATATGAAAACCAATTTGGTTAGTTGAACTTCCATGCATCATCCGTGTCGATTTGGATTTATAGCCTTTAAGAGATATAGATTTTTTAAACAACTTACCTTGGAATTCAATATATGTTCTGGCGCAATGTAGGGGACAGTACCCACTCGGCCATGGTAACTGGTTCCCATCACAGCAAGTCCAAAGTCTGTAATTTTCACTGACTGCTCAGAAGCGTCCGACCAAAGGATGTTTTTTGGCTGCGAAATTAATATAATAATTTCTAAATATAGTCTATTAAATGCTTGTGAAGCTTGTAATTGGAATTTCAATGGCTTTATCACTGTTTCGAGCAGTAGTTTTCTTACATTGATGTCCAGATGGATACAAGAATTGTCATGAATCCATTCCAAAGCATCTATCAGTTCCGTTGTCATTCGGAGCAGTGTTTCCTGACCAGGGATTTGTTCAGGATGTGCTTCCTTCCACTGGCTGAGGGTGCCTCCGCATAGTTCCATTTGTAAATAGAACACCAAGTCCTCACTATCTGCTTCATCCAATTCCAACCAAGAGTCGTGATAGCGGACAATGTTCGGATGTGTATTGAGCTTCTTCAGAATCACAGACTCGTTGACAATCATTCGAATGTCATCCAAAGCATCGAAGGATTTAATCGGCATTTTCTTCATTGCAAACTCCGTCTGACGTTGAGACTCTGTATTTTCACTTCGAAGTCGAACCCAGCTCACGTTTCCGAACTCACCTTGACCAAGGATTGACTCAACTACAAATTCTTCACGGAATTTGGATCTTCGACGGAGAGCTTCATAGAGATCTAGTATTGAGCTGCAAAAGATTAATTAGCGTAACTAGCTCTTCATGTTTGGTAGCTTGTAGCTGTCGACTATGCGCGAAGTAGCATTTTTTGTTCATACCGAAACTTTTGCCCCATCAATAAGTTGCTGGAAGAAGAAAATAGACCAAATAGTTCTTGTCGCTGGTCTTGAGACAGTAATTCAAACGGCACAGAAACGCCCACGGCTCGTAGTAGCTCCTCCGAATCTGAGATCAAGAGCAAGTCAAATCTTTACTTCCTCCTAAATGAAATGAAGGACGCCGATGCTCGAGAATGAATGCATAATAGGTTTCCTGTGTCAACTGTCAACGTCAACTCACATTTCTTTGCGACAGCGGCAACGGAGCGTCCATAGCCAATTTGGTTCGTATATCTAGAATCTCCGCTGTCAAATTGAGTTTTCGTCGGCGACGCGTCTGTACTGTCAGTGTCCACTTCAGACACAGTCACTAGACGATTAATTTGCTTGGCTTTGAAGTCCTGCTCCACCAGAAGCCAAAGAATCAAATTGACCTCCGCTTTAGCAACATCTGAAACTACTTCAGAGACTCGAACTACGTCATCCTTATTTTCTCCAACGCCTAAAATAAATCAAGGATAGATTGTCCGATGTCCGATGATGCGCAAAACGAATTCATTATTACTCGCTGGTCACAGACTAATTTGATTTACCGAAATCGAAATCCGTGATGGTATTCAGAACGAACCCATTGCCCTTCTTCTCTTCACTCATCGTTGAGTACTTAACGATTACGAGTTTTTGCAACTAGACTTGTTAAGCGGAGTACTCCTTGAATTGAAGTTCTTGTGTTTGCAGCTCCTGCCGCCTTGGCTGCTGACTACAATATTTATCAAAATTGAACTTATTACTTTAATGTATTCTACACAGTTGATGGTATGTATGTATATTACACAATACCAATATCACAAATAATATGTCTATTTATAGCACGGAATATCATAGCAATAATAAAATACGGGTTATATAATTACATAATACCGAGCTTTAACGTGTTGAACAGCGTCTAGAACGCGGGACAGATGGCCAGGTTCGGTTCCGGTTACGTCGATGCCAGTTAGTTGGTTTGCCAGTTTTAGTCTTTGTACATAGTGGCTAAATGAGGTGTTACGTAAGCTATTTCACGATAGCATTATTTTAACGACACATTCATGTTACCCAGTTTTATAAATACTTATGTGTAAGTAGTTTATACATATACTAGTTTTATAACAACACGAATTGAATTGAATTATGTAACCGAATGGTGAATGTTATGAAATTATGATAAGCTGGGCACCAGCATGTAAATCATAGTTCCAATCCCAATAGTATTTTTGGTAGCAAAAAATAACAAATAATTAGGAACTATCTGTTATAATAATACTAATGTCATGTGCTTCCTTTTCGGTTCTCTTCGATTCGAATTTCGAATTAAGATATTTGAATCTATTTGAGTACCCGCCAAGTCCCTTTTTTATGCTACCGACATTCTCTAATATATTTAACGTTGGGTATGTAAAAATGCTGTTTCAATTTAAAAAAGAAGCTAACAGCAAAAGTACTGAAACGACTGGAAGTGGAAGAATTAATACTGAGCAGAAATTATTTTTTACGTAATTAATTATGTATCTCTAGTTTTTAGATTATTTTGGTATTCGTCTACACGCTCCAGACAGACATCGGCTAGAAGCTAAACACGTACAAGTACAAAGTACAACTAATTTGTCACATTTTTTTGTTTTTGTTTTTAAAATTTTCACACTATTGATTGCATGACCTGCTGAGAATCAACTTCTACTACCTATTAAACGTTGATATATTGACAAGTTTCGTACGTATACAAGCGCGGGGCATTTCTTGTTAAGTTAAAAATGCCGATGATTTGGGAATTACTGGGAATCATGGGAACTACTTTTTTAATGCTAATGTCAAGCCACGGAGGTTGGTTGCTATTTGGATATATATAATCTATATTCATGTATGTATAACAACTTGAATTTTAATCCTTGAAATTGGTACAATCCGTAAACCTCTATTACCAACAATTGTGCTTCCTATGGTCAGTAGTAACAAAGGTTAAGTATATGAAAAGAATTGAGAAGACTCTACTGCTCGTGAACTTTAACTTAGAAGTGTCGTGATTGGATCTTAAAAGGAATGCTTAGAATTCGTGTTCCCAGTTGCTTGGTGTATTGTATTTGCATTGCATCTGCTCACATCACCTCACATCACCTCACAGATTAGCTGAAAGAAGAAAATTGAAAATTGGCAATGTTTAGTAATAAGTGAATTAATTGAATTGGAATGTTTCTCCTATCTTTTATCCTTTAAAGCTTTTTATATTCGGAAATTGTCGATAACATATCAAATGCATCATTTTGTTAAAGTTACCGCATCTTTCCAGCCAATGTCGCATTTCAGAAGTGGAACACAAATGTATTTTAAAATAGGACAAGCCCAAATTGCTTGTGCGGATCCCGATAAATAGATTACGTAGACATTAAAGCAACTGCACGGGTTATTAAATTCGGCAAGTCAGAAGTCCTTTAAGATCATCAGCATGTATGTATAGACGGTTTGGTTTGTGCATATAGCAATTGACGCGAAGGAAAGAAGGAAGTTAGCTGATAAGAAAAAGCGAAGAGCGAAGGCTCCCGAAAACCTTGTTGCCTTGTAATCTCGGTGTTTTTTTGGCTTTTGAGGGAAGTGACAGGCGACAGAGAGGCGTGCGTGTGAAGGACATCTAGGTATGCCCCGTCACTACTGTTGTGCCAACACGTGCAAGTCGACCAACTTCAAGGGAACAGAGTCAAACATCCGCTTCATCAAGTTTCCACAGGACTCAGAGTTACGGGAACGGTGGCGAGAGGTTATTGGGCGGGGGCCGGATTTCAGTATTTCTCAGAATACACGCATTTGCTCAAAGCATTTCCGAAGTGGGAAAAGGAGTCTCAATCCAGCTTCCGAAGACTACATTCCTTCTGTCTTTGAGAAGGACACAGAGTATACGAAGAAAACCTACTGTCGCACCTGTCGCAAACTCCGTTGTCGGTGCGAACTAAGGGCTCGTCAGTCGGGTAATTCACAAGGTTCGGTTTCTCATAATCATACATATATGTACTTATTATACGCCCTACAAACAATACACAATATATATAATATAATATGAATTTTGAATAAACAGAAACAGAAGACGGTAACTTAGAAGAAGGTGAGGTTGCAATGGCTGATCGGTACACGGACGACGATGACGAGGACTCCGTTCCTGATGATGGAGAAGTGGAGGATGCTGACGACCAGGAGTGGTCACCTGAAGAAGTTGTTGTACCCACCCGAGGTCGCGGACGAGGTCGAGGACGACCCAGTGTCAAGAAGGAATCCAGTTCCTCCTCTTCTTCTTCAACTCCAGCTAAATCCAGAACTCCTGCCCGACCACCTCCAGCCAGACCATCTCCTCAAGCTCGACCGCCTCCAGCCAAAGTTCCAGCAATCACTGTGGCTACGGCAGGCTGTACGCTTAATATTTCTATGAATAAATTATTGGTTTTAAACATTATAGTAGATTTGATGCAATTGTTGATAATTGCTATTGTTCTGCCTTTGATTAGCACCATTGAATAAGAATTCCTCGGACGCGAAGCTTTTGCAACGGATCAAAGATATGGAAGAAGAGCATTCACGGAAATTGGAGGTCATGTCCAGGACTCACAATATGACCGTGGCGAACCTAAAGGAGGAGTTTCAACAGAAATTACATGCCATGAAGGTGGAATGGGAAGATGAGAAGACCAAGTTGTGGAGTCAGATAGAGTTCCTGAAGGAGGCCCTGAATCAAAGGCGAGTGTACTATTAAGATGTGTCTATACTCAATCATCAATCAATGATTACTCGAAAACGATGAAAGAGGTCTATTAGTCACTGGCTTACTGCACTTTGGGGTTTGGGAACTATTCTTCAGCCAAGCTTTGATATCGTTCAATCAGTAGCACGTACCTATGTTCCTGAACTTTGAAACAAGACAATTATGCTAATACTCCTTCATAAACTCTCAATGTTGGTATTCTTCTTTTGTAACTAGTATTTTGTTTCGTTACTAATTTTCTTCACTCTGTCACTCTAGAGCCCATTTGACCTACTGAGAACACAAAGAGCAGCTTGAGCTTCGACGATCGAATCGACTAAAAACTCATAAACATCTTGATCTTGACCTTGACTTTATCCTGCCACTACTGGCATAGATATATATTTCAATCCCATATCCTTGTGTATTATTCCTATTTGCTTAATTATACACGTTCTTAATTCATTTTCAAGAAGAATGACAAATAAAATATAGCCATTTGAGTTTCAATGCTTCATAATTTGTCTTTTTATTTTATATGAATCACTTCTATGTACTTAATATCATTAGAAAAGCAGCGAAAACAGGAAGTGAAGAAGATAGGAACAAGCTCCGAGGGGAGAAAGACTGCTATAGAACAGAATAGAATATGTATTGTGGACGTGCTAACATCAAAAATGTACAACCGTGACCAACCAAATCTGTTCTATTAAGTAATTGCCTGTTAAAAAGCACGAACCAGTAAACTGAGAAACTCAAGGGGGTGGTGTCTGCACAGAGCTAACAACGCAGCAGTTCACAAAATTATTGCAGGGATACTCAGAATGAGTTTCCTAAGAAATATTACGGCTAACAATGAAATACGCGATACGTGATTCCTTAATTCCACTTCCGTAATACTAAACAACGGCAACTAACTACATAACGGGTAACCTACGGAATCTACACATACATAAGGTGCAAACAGGACGCTCGACTTAGTTTAGTAGCTCATCAATCACCAATAAGATTCAGAACCATGTAAAAAATAAATTACAATTATACAAACATCTCCTCTTGTACACCTTAAGTATTTGTTTAGGTTTAGACTTAATTCATGAAGAACCAGAACGTCGTGTCAAAAAATTCAGTCACCATCCCAGTTCTTCGCCGTTAATCCTGAACGATTTTATTGGCTCAACTTGAACCACGTTCTTATAGAGATTTCTGTTTCTACGAGTAGAAATATTGAACCCAGCCTCTCCCAAAACAAAAGTGATGAATTGATTGTGAAAATCCTCGCAATAAGTATTTGCACACGTGACGAAAAAGAGCGAATCGTTAAGCTGGGCCTCATATTTGTTCCAAACTCCCTTGTCTGCATCATAATTTGGTGGACAACGTATTCTGGACTTTAACATATAACAATAGAAGTCCCAGCATAAATTGAACGAAGGCGTTTGCAAGTTACCCGAGATTTCGCACTAGTGTTGAGTGAGGCTGAATACTCAATATCATGTACAGATATAAAACTGTTGACAGTTTCTTCACTCCGTCGTGGCATGAAAGTAGGGTAGGTTGTTGTAGTATTGGTACTGAGAGCGGAAAAAGGCCTCCTGATAATCTGATGGAAGCTCTGAAATAAGGGGCGGAGGTGGTGGTAGTTGTTGACCATGAACTTGACGATTGGGAAGATTCCAGAGTGCAAAATTCCTTGAAGGACTTGGGCTAGAACAAGAGGAATTGGTCTCCCAGTCACAGCTAGGAGTTGCCCAGTCTGGTCATCGACCTGTGTAGTACGAACTGCTAGTGCTGTAACCGTTAGGGGCAACTCGGGCCGTCCTTGGTCCTACATTCTGTGCACTCGGGGATGAGACGTTTCCATTTGTTTCTTGTGTTCTGGGTCGCATCATTGTGGTGGGTTTAGGAGTGAGGAGTGACCGAATTCGTGTGATTTGTTGGGCTGCTTCCTGGGCGGAAATTAATGGAATCTCCCATACTCGTTGAATGGAAAAGCCAAACGCATTGAAGATTTTTACTTGTGTTCTGTGAAAACAAAGAATTAGCAGTGGTTAGAGGGTAGATAGAAATTGGTTCGAATTCCGCAAACCTTGTTTTTTGTAGTCAAAGTTTCCAAAGCGTATTATTGACTTACGAGTTGGGCAGATAAGTAGAAATTCCAATGTTCTTGAGAACACTGACACACGTTGGATATAGTGAAACGGAGGGAAAGAATTTCATAATGAACTCTTGCAGCACTATCAGATAACCATCCGTTTTAAAGGGTTTGTGATTTATACAATGCATAAATTCCTTATCGATAATAATCTGAAACAAAATCAAAATCAAACATAGTTTCAATATGTAGTCGTGTGCCCACTGTTCTAACATCTTAAAACTTCTGTCTCGTATTTAGAGCTCACCATTCTCACGGTATAAGCACCATCTCGGCTTCCATCGGGATGTTCAGGAATAGGACTAAGTCTGGAGAGTTCAACGGGTGGTCCAATTGCCTTAATTTTGGCTAAATTGACAGATTTTGTTACGACTTGATTTCTTGGAACTTGCATCTGCATCGGATTACTATTATTAAATGGAATGATCTGGGAGGCAGCGGAGTGCGGTGTGTTCATGCTGACTGGCATAGAGGCGGAGGGACCCATTCCCATTGTCATTCCGTTCCGCTGAAAGAACTGAGTAGTGGCCGCACTGTGAGTCATTGTCATGGGTGTGGAGGAATTGCTCATGAACGTGAATTGACGAGGTATCTGGTTCCCAAGGGTTCCCACGTTGTTGGAAAAGCTCAGACCTGAATCAGAATTGAACGTTGTTGGATCGAAGTGACAGCGACGGTGACCAAAGCGGCGGTGTTAAACGAGAAGGGAGTCTCACCTGTTGTGTTGAGATGCTGCGTAATCCCGTTATTACTCACGTTTACAATCGTCCGAGTGGATAGACTATTCTGATTGCTCTTGCTCTGGTTGAACTCTTCGTTGGGCACATTCCGCGTCCAACGAGAACAAGGGACGGAATTCTGACTGATGGTACTGTGCCCGCTGTAGTAGCCCAATGAGAGATGGTGCTGCTTAGGAAGAAGGGACTTTCCCTTGGTCTGTGGCCAGCAGTTCTCTTGGAATACGGTACGTTTAGGAAAGTATGACCTCAGATCAGTGAGCTTGATGATCTGAAGCGTTTCACCGGACATCAGGTCTTTCCTCACACCTTGGACTTTACAACAGATTTTGAGGTAGGCCAGCTCCCAGCCGCCGTAAGGCTGTGAAGTGAAAGTAAACGATATTATTTGTAGTGTTCACTGTAGTTAGGCTTACATTTCGATTTGAAAGCCTTTGCGGAATATATGAGCAGGAACTTACTGAAGCCTTTTCCTTGAGAATGTCAATCTGTCCCTCGAAGTAGAAGAGCGGAACTCCCTTCTCCACTGGACTAAGGACCGTGTAAGGAATGAGTGAGTCTTGGTTCACGCGGACAAATCCGCACTTGCTAAAGTCATTGTCCCTGTTCTTCCCACCTGACTGAAGAACGTTGTAGGCAAATACTAAGTAGGTATAGAATTTCTCCATTTCCGCTAAACTAACGACGAGATCCGAGGTTGTGAACTGCTCAGCTCCGTAGAATCCGTCACAGTGCCAGGTGTTGATGTAAGTCAGGAGCTTAGCCTCTGCACTCGTGGCCTATTCCAATGTTATACAGAAATTAAATTAAGTTGTTAAATACAATAAATGATCTAAGGCCTCATTTACTATAAATATGAACACAGAATTCAGAAGCTATACGAATGGCTTGTCCAACCAAGAGCTCGTTTCAAAACAAAAAATTCCACACAAATCAAGCTATAATTTCAAACACATTCGTTCCCAAGCATTTGCAGATCTTAAAACACGACAAAAATAAGCTATTCATTTGATTAGCTTACAAAGTGACTGTTGAGCTTGGCAGCATCATAGATGTCTTGAGGAAGGCTAGTTAGGTAATTGCCGAGGATGGAGACTTCAATCATCCTTATGCAACAATATTTATCTCCGCTTCTAAATAGACACGGAATGTACTTGTCCTCTTCCACAGTGTGCCAGGTAAATCTCCCGATTGCACTGTCAATGTCAAACCTGAGGATACAAACAAATTGAAAAATCAAGAACTTGCTTGTTTGCGGGCTGTAGTAATGCGATGTTCTAACGTTCTAAGTAACAGGTAAGTAAATCTATTCGTAAATCTCGATTCTCGTTTACTTGCTGAGGTTGAATGAAGTTTGAAACAAGAATTGATGGTTCAATTTTCAATTCAAACTTTTCCCAACTTTTGTCACTCTCCCGTAACCCTACTTCATCGAAGTCAAATATGCTTTATTCTGTTCTGTTTCATTTTACCTGAATCCAAAGAATATTTGGACCTCTCAATCTCAACCTCACCGGTAACACTTTCCAGGGTCAAGAGTCAAAATTCCAACCATACACACACACAAACACAGACGGACGAACGGAGAGACGGAAAGAAAGTGCAACTGTTGTCGTTGTGCCTACCAACAAACTACTCAAATGTTTTAAGCTAGAATGTCCACGATTAGGGCTTCCGCTGCATTCTATGTTATTAAAAATAGAATGTCAACTATCACACAATGAAGTCAGCAAAATTCCAAATTCATGCTAGAAATCATTACATAATCCGAAATTAGTAAATCAGCCAGATTTACACGGTAAGCTTTTCCGAAAGAGGGAATGGTACCCTAACCTAAATCTGTCGTCGAATTTCGAATTCAAACTTTATGGCCTTCGAGTTTCGAATTTCGAAAGATAGTACTTATCTGTATTTCGTCATTGCGAAAGACATCTTATGAATTTTATTGGGGATTCCGGTGAAACGACTTCCCCAAGAAGCAAAATTCATTTATAAATTAAAATGGGTACTTAAATAATATTGACCAAGTTTTATCGATAAATTCCTAATTCCTACACCAAGCAGCGCAAGCTGTTATTTTTAGTTCTATGCTGCGGGTTTTCTCACTTTTTTTTGTACCACCAACAAACGAAAACTCTGTGCATTCTCCGATACCCTTCAATTACAAGGTAGCAAAACAATCCTTGATTCAGTGATACGGCATTGGTACGACAAAAGCTCTAGCTTGCTAACAATTAGCTTTCGATAGTCATCAATTGATCTTTGAAATGAGATGTCTTATTGGTCATTGGTGCAGTTTCATTTAAACCGCTATCACTAGCGTAAATATGTCACAGATCATGTCACCTTACTCTGATCCGATCCGATAGCTTAATGATAGATGATAACACCTATTTGTTTCCTCCTCCACCATCTCTATTCACTGCCGGAAATAGCCAATATTGAACTTAGATCAATATTAATATTAGACTAGATACTTATCGACTTAGTCACCCTTGCTTTCTGCTGCCGATTATGGGAATAGTATGAGCATCAAATGTTGTATAATATGGAATGGAAGGCGAATTAAACTAACATTTCAAATTCACATTCATCCCCCCTCTCCCAAGTGGCAGGGTTCCTCTCTCACCATAAGAATTGGACTGATACCTGGCAAGTGATCAGCTAATTGTTAAACCCTCAAGAGTGCTGATTATATATACAATATAAATTCAGCATTCTGAGGTTAAACCTGTACTAGCTCTAGGATCGTTGTAAATTTAAACTGACCCCTGGACTTACCCCTTGTGCGGAGGAAGTCCATCCGATCCTATAGTAACAGACGTGGTGGTATTCGTTCCAGGTCCATTGCCCCCAGTTGCACTTTGTAGAAGAAAACTGTTCACACTACTGTTAGACAGCTGAATTTGAGGCGTTCCGGTCACCATTTGCGGAATGGGACGACTGACAAGACGCTTTGCCCACTCGTCATATTCACCGTTGTCCTCCGCATCGTCCAATCGGGCCCGTTTCTCGGTCTTCACTGTGACACTCCCAGTTGCACTTGACCCCGCAGCCTCAGCCTCAACACCCGCCACGTTCCCGTTCGGTAGGCCACTCATTTCAACACAGAATATTGGAACAATTTGTACTGCTTGGAGTGATGCAAAATATTGCAACTTCACTGGCTAGTTTTAATTTAATTTAAGGAACTCAAGTTTAGTAGTAGTACACCGTTCTTGTTCGCTTTATATTGCGTTCGTCTCGTTCTCGTCTTGATGATGTGTTCTTCATTGTTTTATCTGTAGAAATGTAAAATTCAAGTTTGAGAGCTGTTCCATATTCATGTGAGTACCTATGCGAAGACTTTGGACCACAGAGTTGAGAGTTGATTTTAATTAGTGAAGTGATTCAAAGTAGAATTGGATTTCGATTGAATCTTGATTTATAGTATTTAAGTCCAATCGTTAGCTAAGTAATCACAGTACTTAGTTCAAAATACTGAAAGAATTCATTGAAGTACCTAAGTAATACTGTACAAATGCCTAGTCAAACAGCAGATCACAGGATCAGATCAGATCGGAAATTGTTTAGCATGCCACATTCACTCAAGGACTAGGTTCAAGGTTGGGTAAGTCTATTATGGATTGATTCTAGAAGTAAGTAAGTACACACTTTAATTATTTTATTAATGTGTAAGGACAAAATAGAAAATACTATTATTTAAAACTAAAATTTTGTAACGGGGACAGGAACGGACTGGTAGCATTTCGTCACTAAATTCCCCATTTCACAAAAACAGAGTTTTAAATTTGCATGGAAGGGACATCATGTCATAGAAACATGGAGACGTGATAAGCGGCAAGCCGTAGCCATAGGCCACCAAAGTAACGGGTCACCGTCAATTGATAAATAATCCCGGACCTAGATACCACCGGGGACAGGAATTCGTCGCATTCGCAGTTCGCACAACAGCAAGCAAATCAAATCTGACGCTGCAAATGATTAACGATCTCTAATTCAACCTTTGCATTACACATATTCCTGAAAATTATAAACTCGGGCATCAGGCGAGACAAATAATCGACAGCGGATGGCGGACAGACAGGGTTTAACTTTTAACTTTAATACTTCTTATTCAAACAGTTGCTGTGTTTTGACGGTGCAGAGCTTTAAAATTTTTATTTTGTGAACGATGAACTCATCGTTTATTCAACAGAATTAAGCATTACACACTACGTGTTACGTTCTGTACTCTGGATCTGAATTTTTGTGTCGTAGATTGTAGATTTATGTTCCGAACTTTTAAAAATTAGAATTTGCTTGTCGAAAGAGGTTCTATACATTCAGGTTCTCAAATCTCGAAATTAGAAAATCATTTAGAAGTCCAAAGAAGTACATATTTGAACTTTGAACTGCAATAATGCCATGTAATATTTAACTTGAGCTACGACATGCAATTTTGAATTTTTGAATCAGCAATCTCATGTCTCATGCTGGCTTTGGCATTGTACATTCATTGTACAACATTCGAAATTCGAAACCATGAATAGAACATAGAACTACTTACGCTACTGTTCTTAAGATCCGTACGTACAAGCACTCACTTGTTAGAATATTCACTTCCGGTGTCCGGTATTCCACTCTGTCCAGAAACCCGCCTGCTTATATCGATGACCCCAGAATTCCGCCAAGTATGAAGTAAGTATTCTGTACTCTATCAGTCTATCACTATCACCGAACGAAGTGACGACTCTTAATTCCATTCCAATGCAACTGTTCGTATGCTATAGCTAAGTGGATGTTGAATTATAGAAGCTATAGGCTGAGGGCACTACTGTCCGTATGTTACAATGTCATGCCGCCTGTGTCAGGGCTATATGTGTTGGGCTGAGGGGTCGGCAGCCTACGCCAGATGAACGCTAGAGGCAGCACAAGCCCACTCACCCACTCGCCCATGCTCAGCACGCAGACGGAACATGTCCCATAAACATTACACACATACATACATACACACTTAGGTACATAACGAGGTACTTTTGTGCACATAAGCAACTTCTGCTGCTGCGCCGCCCAGCACACTCAACAAAGAAGATGCCATAAAAAACCTGTCCCTAACAACCCCACCACCACCACCACCAAACCACCTCTTCCACTATCTCTACTGCGTCTACGCCGTCGCTGACCCCCTTGGCCTTCATCTTTACGAAACAAGCACGCTCCATAAAGTGTAAACAAATACATATAATTTGTGGAGTCGGTTGGCTCCTTACTTCCCACCCACCAAGCACCCTAATCTGCGCATACGTTCCACCCCCACCCCCAAGGTTAATAAACCCGCTTGGGGGGGCATTTTAGACACGCATACATTCCTCGTGTGGCGTAGATGCGGATATACACCCACCAGAGGTCGTTGCACTCACTCTAAATTCTGCTGGGTGCGGTCGTATGTCACGTGATCTTATCTGCGCATGTGACCGAGTTGGTGACTCATTCTCATTACGCAAGCATTATTACACCATTATTATGCATACAGTTATACGTAAATTCTATTAATAGGTCAAGGATCTCCACACATTAGTTAATGCTCGCTTTCCCGACGAGTTTCATATCCGTAAATTACATAAAGTTGACGATGTGATGTAGATGTATTGTATGTGTAATATGTATAATTATGGAATATGTAATACACACAATTAGCCCAGCGTGACGCACAAATTTTACAAAGGGCTCAATACCAGCTACAGCTATCAGTTCAAACGTTTGCACGTTTGCTACAAAACATACAAAACTAGCCTACCACCGCAGTTGATGAATCAATTTCCCTTTTTATTACACAAATGCTTGATAATTCTTGAACGGCCGAAGTCAGACTGGAATACTTTACTTGTAGAAAATTTTAGAGTTGTTGATCTAAGAAATGGCATGTGGTACCCGACCCGGTTATGTTGCATTTTGTATTAGGCTTTCTCATGACCTGATCAGACATCCATTAAAGCGTAATCGGTCCGGTACATGAGGTTAATGATCGTGTAAAGTTAAAGTAAAATCGTTCTATTTGGTAATTGATCTAATTTGCAATTGCAATTTGCAATGCATATGCTACATACAAATATAAATGACATACAGTTGTTCGTACCTACAGATACAACAATACAACGTGCATGCGTATAACGTTTGTGTGGAACTTGTAAACGGTAAATCTGCTCAAAATTCTTTATAACACTAGTACGGTAAAGCCAGGTTTTTCTCCCTGTTCGATCTCTTGACAAAAAAAAACTCCAAGCAAAAAATCACTGTCGTCCGTGATTTATTCAATGTCCTGCCCATGCTGTGACCTGTGACCTGACTGAATGCATAAATCCCTAGAAAATAACATACAGTTGTATTTT
>JAQFYU010000228.1:0-27608 GCA_034694905.1 Ceratophysella granulata | reverse complement strand
ATGGCAACCTGTTTGTTTGAACTGTACACTATAAAGTAGTACCTAACTGCTGGCTAAAGGCCATAAAGGCATTAGAAGGAATGTCTTCGACATTTTAAAAGGCTGTTACCATAGCAACACGTTGTACATTAGAACAGTTGGTGCCTAGCAAGCGCAAACTCAGGTTCCAGACGAATTTTATAAGAGATTTTTGCATCTAATTGTAACCGTGACAACCGAAGGGTTAATTTGAACTATACAATACAGCAAATACAGTATTCCTGGCTCAAATTCGGCCTAGCAACGAAAGTTGCCCTTCCACCACCAACATTGGCCAATAGTCTAACTAAACAAACTAGACACACTAAAGATCAACAAAATGATGAAAAAGCATAAAAATATCAAAAATTCCCGTAGTGTGCACAAGCGACACTAGACTTTGTGCCCTGTACGAGTAAGACTCTACGGGATGCTTCACCGGTCCAACGCCTTCCTTTTCCTGGCACGCTCACCTGAACTGAAGGCGTTGGAGAAAGTCCTGGTCTCCAGGGAAACTGGGGTTTCTCGTCTTAAAAAAGTATAGTTTGGTCCTGGCTTGTTCTACTTTTGCCTGACTCAATTTACTGAGTTTCCTTCCTTATTACAAATTACAACTAATGGGAAGGAAACCTCCTTCCTCTTATTACTTTACCATGGCTTCAATTTCCATGAACGGGCCTCATAAGTCCGTTGTTCAGCGTAGAACTAATATGAATCCCAATATTATGATCTTGAGTGACGAGGTCTATGCGCACGTGTTCATGCATCATCCTATCTTTTTATACTTTGCTGTCACCAGAGGGCACTTCCATTCTTTGTTGACTTTTTGAAATGCAAAATAGGTAGATTTGAAAATAAAAGAAACCTAGAACATTAGACGTAAAAATCCGGTCAAAATTCAGCAAATTGATCAAGAAATCCAAGAGCAACTTCGAAAGATCAAACAAATTGCAAGAAATTTGAAACGAATTAAGAATTAAACCAAAAGTCCGATTTTTCTTTAAAGCCTTTTTTACAGAGTGTCATGCCGAAAAAGCACTGATCCATCCAGTCGACTAGTAAAGTAAATACAGGCTTCCGTCCATCCGGACTGGACACAGTGTAAAGCCCGTTACCCGTTTCGCACGATTCTCCGGATCAGTCATCCATGAAGCGCTCTTTGGCATGCCATAGTAATTCCAATTCCATGTCGAACCACAGTTGGGCTACTTTTACTCCATTAGTAGCACTAATATGTAATTTACACTCCCGGTCATTACAGTGTGCCGGGAGCGGGCAGAGGCTGGAGCTTTGATGAAAACTACTAATCATAATTTTATAATAATAGAAGTTTTTCCGACTTATTCATGCAACCTTATCAAAAACTTTATACTCTTCCTTATTACCAAGTTTGAGGGGGAAATGTGAAGTCTGTTCCGGCTTAAATCTCAACTTTTGGACCTCTTCGGAGGGAAGCGGATTAATTCTTGATGGAACTTAATTCCTTCTTCCCACTGGTAGTTTGGAATTAAACTGTATTGATTTTAAGGCCGTGTAGATTTTACCCTTCAGCGTGAACCCAGAACTTTATTGTCTAGACGTGTTGTGTTTACATTTTTGAAGGATTTTAGCAGTAATTGGTCGTTTTATATTCTAAACGTTTTGGAATTATAAATAGAGCTTGAACAGGACTCGAAATCTCGATTTACACATCATTTCTAGATCTTAATTCAACAAATCATGTGTGAATTTGATTTCTTCAAATTGAGTACTTTGTGTCTGGACCAAAATTTTGGAAGATCAAATTCAGGTCAAAATATCTGGATGGCGTCTCCAAAATGATTACCTTAAGTCGAATATTGAATCTGAAACCCAAAATCACATACAAATCACGATTTTAAATATAAATATTTTCTATTTTGAATAATTTATTCAAAAATCATGGAAAATTTGAAAATAAAAATAAGAAGGTAAAAAAAAGGCCCTTTAAAGCGTATTATTTGTAGATGCTTCAAAGCTATGAGCAAATACAAATTATGTAGCTTCGATATGCAATTCATATCTCTAAAATTTGGAACAGAATTAAGATTTGTTGAAAAACGAACGATTCATAAGAATTTGAAGTATTTCGAAATGTATACATTGATTTTTTGGGAATTTGACACCATTCCACCACTTTCCCATGTGTTTTCATAACTCCATTTATTTTTGTCAAATTTAACAGGAAAACACAAATTAGAAAACAGTTTTGAAGCGGAAAATTAAAAAAACACAAATAGGTACCGTTCCTAGTGAAGGTTTATTCGAAATACATTATTTACAAAATAAATGAACTTTGTCCAATTTAGGCAAACATCATCAGCTTCCAGGTTGAGACAATTTTCAACAACAAATATTTGTATTAACTCAAAATAAACTCAAATCAAAGAATTTATGCAAAATGTCGAGTCATAAATATTCTATGATTAAGTTCAATTTTTAGTGGACAAGAGCTAAACGGAAAATTGATGAACAAACAACAGGCGGAAGGCTGGTGATTCTTTATTGGGGAGACCGCCCACTGAAGAAAAGGACCACGCCCCTCCCGTGTCACAGATTGACCATAATATTCCGGAAAATACTTTTTTTTTTCAAAACTAAGGATAGTAAATAGTAACTAAAACCATTCAAGTCGACGCTAAAGTTTTGGATGAATATTAATCCACTTTTCCTATTTTCTTCTCCTTCAGTGCAGTGCAAACTGTGTGAAGTAAGGCAGGTAGCTGTAAAAGTCCGTTCAATAATGCCTCCATGATGGAATGCCTTATTATTCTAACTGACTTGACTCAAGTTTTGGGGAATCCTTCTACTTCTCCTGTACATCACTTTTATGAAGAAGGAAGAGGATCTGTAAAGTCAAATTGAATGCCTTCTTTCCCCTTCCCAACTCCAACACGCAATCTAATCATGCCATGAACCGTGTTTGATTAAATTGACTTATTTTTTTACCTACTAATTCATCCCTGAAGCGAGACTGAGGCCAGCAGGCCAGGCCAGGTAGCTCTGTGAAGACAGATTTCATATTTCCTGTTTATTAGAAAAGTATCGTGTTCACAAGACACACGTTTTATAACAGTTCGGTTCCATTATCATAAGTGACAAGGTTAAGTTTTAGGTTTTACCATTTTATTTCCTCAAAATATGACAAATACTCGATAATTGTTCAATTTTTATCAAGTTTTGTAGTCTAAGGCATGTAGTCATGTATTTTGAGCCAATAATCTAATTAAGTCTATTACAGAACAAAGAAATTCAGATTTCTCGCCTGGAATTTTAGATGTATAAATCATCTTCTGTACTTATGTAAAACCTCTAATTTATCTGAAAAGTGAGGCCACAATGTAAGTTTCTACATATAGTGTTTTTCGATGTCTAGATTTAGATTAACTAAAATAAGGCCACGATTCAGGTTTCTGGCCTTTCAATTATTAAAGTATAAAATATGAATTAAGAATCCTAATTTAGAAGAACTGAAATGGAGCCACAAGGCTTCTGGCTAACCTGGTATTTTATAATTTTAAACAATATTTTTAGAATCTTAATTTAGTTGAAATTAAAATTCGGCCAACCTGGATGTTTCTTGCCTGACACTTAATATATTAAATCGTGTATTGAAAATTACCATTTAGATGGCCAGTTTTCACATTTAAATCGTGATTTCAAATCCATGTTTAAATAGTCTAGAGTTGTATGGCTATTTTCTAATTTTTAAGGGATTAAAAAAATAAAGAAAATTCATAGTTTTAGCCATTCTAGTTTACTCGATACGAGCCACGACTGACGCTTTATTGCACCTCGATTTTTTTAACGAAAAACCCAGTCCGGCCTTGCTTCATTTGGAAGAAATGTTACTCATATACTGCTGTTGTCAATGGAAACGAAGACATGATGATAAAGGAGTCCAAGAACTTCAATTGCGAAGCTACAAATAATAGAACTCAACTCAAGTTGAGAACTCATGAGTCGTGTGTGTCGTAGCCGGAAGATCAAGTTTGAGTGATTCTGTCGAGTTTGGAAGGGAAATGTGGTAGTAAATGTCACTTGAAGTTTTCAAACAAAAAGAGTGCGTAGGGCCGGGCGTCGAGTGTGCTTTTCCTTCCACTTTCTCCGTCAACTACTTTCTTCAGTTGTATCCCTCATTACACGACGGCAGAGCTCCATGTTTTCAGCTCTTCCATACCTGAAGGATCTTATGAGAAGTGTTCTTCAAAAGTAGTTCCGTTTTTTAAAAAAGAATTCCGTCCCGAATGACTTCGAAATTTGTTTCATTTAATGGCGGCTATGAATACTTCCAGATTTCTGAAGAAGAATAAGGAATATTTTCGAAATTTCTCAAGGAATTTGCTAAAGTTCGCACTACTTTGATATGAAGGAATAGCAAGCTAGCAACAGCTATATTTTCCGACAAATTCAATGTCTCAAAAATTATGGATTGCTTATCCATCCATGCCAACGCAATCTTAATTTTTAAAATGTACTTTCAAAAATCATGGGAACTTTCTTTGGGGAAAATCAAATTTCTGTAACAGTTCATTTTCAATAAAGAAAAATTACAAGGTGTTCAGCCCTCTTATTCGGCTGAAACTTTTTCAAAATGGGAACAATAGATTGTATCCACCCTGGTTGACCGAGGAGTTTCAGAATTTTAAAGATTTCTGTATATATTTTATTATGATATAAATTTTTTTTAAATCTTGAAAAAAAACAGTCATTTCTCGGACACGTCCAAACATTTCAGAGAAAATTGTGTCCAATTTATAGTTTCAGCTGCCATGAGCAGACTCAGATTTGTCTCAACAATTGGCTCTGTCTAACTGGGAGAAAGTGGGATGAAGATGAAGGGAAAATAGTTTAACTTTCTCTTTTCCCCTTTTCGTCGTCCTGGAAGCCCTTAGTAGAAATGGATCATCATAGCGAAGCGGAAGGCAAAAAAAAAAGTTTCACTTCCTAATTACTCCAAAAAGTTAACCTGGGTACGGGCAGAGCTCATGGCAATTCCGTATCCAGGAAGGGCTGGGTCTCCAAGTTTCCAACTGTCTACGTCAGCCAATATCCCGTCTATCCTTAATTCGAATCTGAACTGAGCCACGCTATCTACTCCCGTCCCCGTCTATGCTCCTGGCATTAGAAAATGTGGATATGCTAAGTTTGTGGTGAAAGTCTTCATGATTTGAGGAGTTGACACGTTTTTGAACTTCAAAGTTTATTAAAAATAGTTTAAAGTTTAGTCAAAATTTTCATGGGTTTGAATTTTCATAATTTTTAATATTAAAATTTATTTATAATTTTTAAAAGTCAGGTTTTTTATTTTTTATATAGAATCGTATTTTTAAGGTCTCACTGTAAATCTTCTACCTTATGATAACAAAAAAATTGAGCCGTCCTGGTTCCATTGACCAATTCCGCTTATTCTTTCATATTTTAAGTTTTTAAGCACATTTTAGCGGGATTTCTCAAAATTTGATGCATGTTTCGAGTTTAAGAACCGATTTTGCACCCTTACTCAAGACTCACACACACACACCTTCTTATATCAATTTTTCTGTTGCATTTTATGCCAACAATTCCACTGGATTTTTATATCCTGACATTTCATACTGGAATTTCGAAACATTTCAACGTTAAATCTTCATTCGACGTTTTTCAACAATTTATTTGGATTTTAGCTTTTCCTGAGCTTTCTTCCTGGAATTAAATTGCCGATATTAAAATTCGTAGATTTGCAACAAAGGAGTATTTTTAATATTTTAGTTCATATTTTAGTTCATATTTGGACTTTTTTCTAGTGATTATCAGCCCTTCCATAGTGATGGTGACCAAAAACGGGACTGAATACTCGAATGCGAGAAGCCCAGGGTGTAAAATCTCATAGCAGCGTGGCGAACACAATAGAACGAAGAAGAGATCTAACAAATATGCTCTTGTATAGAACGTACTTGAACAGGAAGTGAATTGAACAAATGCCTGTAGTGTGGACATGAAAGAAAACTGGGGATAATGCAATACTCCTTGCACCCAGGAGCAGCAGTTCTAGCCTTGGCTAGGACTTCCGAAGAAATGGAATATTAGGAATTCAATCAAGCTGAAAGGTTCGAGTTTTGAATTGAATTTAATGCAACGCAATATTTGCAGTAATAGAATTGAAGGAAATACACATGCACATCCAATTGAACCATGAAATGAAAAGAAGAAAAAACGGTTTCTGTCGTATCAATATGTACAAAATACCATGTACAAGTACAACGTAGAAAATATCCAGATTCAAGGAAATATTCTATTCTCAAAATTCTTTCTTCATAAATACATGGAAGGAATCCTGTTCAGAAATTCTAGTATTAATTCTAGTATTAAAACCTGAGAATTAATTGAACAATTTAAGATAATATTTTTCTCAAATTCAGCATTACGAAATTCAACTAATTTCTGTATACCAATTTTTAATATTTCATGCTCCTCCTTGTTAACAAGTCAAAATGTCTTTAAAATGTTCGATTTCGTCGAGATTTGCACATAAAGTTAACATTTGTAGCTCAAGACGCTCAATTGCGCTATAATTTGTTAATTGATTATGGTGAATAATTTATAGGCAATATTAGCTACTATTGAATATTATTGAATAATATTTTCGAAGTTTTAATTACAGTGCTTTCAAGCGGATCTAATTTGCACAGGTATGACACCACAAGGATACCATGATTCACCGGAACCATTTGGCTCATCCTTCGCCTAGTCATACAACAATAATGGAAATTGATGGATGGTAGAAAGTTTGGGTACATGGGACAAAGCTTGACGCGTCTTCATAAATTATATATTCAATGTGCCCGTCATAAGTCATATTTTGTCCTGGTTCTAACTCGTATTCACAAATCTGAGGTTTCTTGGTTGTTGAATGTTCCTCGGGAATACAGATTCTAGGAGGATTCCTACGATACATGCCACAGTATGAAAATATCGTCAAATCGGTGTTCCTTTGGCGCCACACAAAAGGTTTTGTGTTGAAAAACGCTAGTCCGCCATTACAGAAAGTACGTTTGGATTTTATGAGACTTGTCAGGTAGTTTCTCGTTATACAGGGCTTGTCGTCAGTCCAAATCTCCCATTTATTTCCCCCCCCCTGACATCTGCCTCTTCTTCCTTCGAATCCATTTTTGCCAGGAGATATGCAAATGTAAACATTCCTTGAACGAAATATAAAAAATGTGTATTGGGGCGAGTAGGTAAAGGTATGTATGTATATCTGTAACAATAAGATGGAACTATGTGTCATGTCATGACATGCCATTTCTCCCATTCATTCCTTCCGTCTGCCTTTATGTATTTCTTCCCTTCCATTCTCCTTCTTCTTCCTTCACATTCGGAAAAGCTACTTTCTCACCGTTACGCTTCCTAATATTGGAACTACGGAGTTCTCCTGCACTGGCAGTTTTAGGAGCGTTAAAGCAATTAAGGGAGTTCTGGAATGGCTTGTTCGGAGTAGCTAGCTTTCCAGCTATTGTCATGTCATGTCGGATTTGAGGATCCAGAATTACGAGTTCAAGAATCAATACTGTAGTCAGTCGAGACTCGCTTTGATTGCAGTATAAAGCTACAAGACTATAAAGGTACAAACAGAAGTGCGAGGGTCGTTTCATTAGTTTCGTTTGTTGAGATTTTGACTGAAGTTGTGAAAAATGATTTGAGCGGGAATACTTGAAGAACACATAAAAAAAATATGTGTAACCATGCACCTTCAGTGTTATGTTAAAATTAAAAAATATTTGTGATTATTCTAAAACAAAATCGCAACTTATTTGAATATGGAATTGATTTAGCACATAAACGGGTCAAACAGCTTAAACAATTTTGTAAATACAAGAATTTGCTGAAAGTTGGGAGGAATGTTACAAAGGTTGCTAAAAATCCATTATATCCATCGAATTTTTAGTTTTTTCAAAAATTGAGATGAAACATGCAAACGATTCTGCTTAACATTTTGAATCAAATTAATTTACTTGAGCATTTTTTAATGTTTCGCTGTAATAAGCTATATGGTCAATGTATATGTAAGCCTCAATAGAAAAACATACATAAAATCATTACAAAATATTAATTTGTCAATCCAAAAAAGCCATTATTCAGAATTCGTTTTTCCATATTTCGTCAAATCCTACGCATATACCATCAAATAACCCAGAATACCCGTTACAAAGTCGATATCTGCGCCAAAAACTGGAGACAAACCTAGCATGCTCAATGCCTCTCTTGATTTAAGGAGAAAAAATGGAAAGATATATTCAGCAAGAGCCACATTCCTCATATTGATCCAAAATTGAGAATGTATTTACATTCAGCTCAAATACAATTTGTCTCCAGATCGACCAAATTGAATTTGGGCTGAAAGTAGTCCAACACGTCTCCGTTCCCAATCCCATTCTCCCAGATTTGGAATTGATGATCATACTCGTATTATGTACATTGCATTAGAGACACTCCGTCGCTCCTCGGCTCTCAAGCCCACCGCTGAGTCTGTGGACGTAGATCAATGATACCTCACTTTAGTTGGAAGAGTCGGACAGGGAAAAGAAGACAAGGGAACCGGATTCGGATTCTGAGCTGGAGAGACGGAGTTAGACAGAGAGATGCACTTTCTCTCTGGAGAGGAAATTACGGAAGTGCACTGGAATGCAATGGATGATGGAAGGGAGCTTCGGGAAATCTCCAGATCGATTACTGGAGGGTGAAACGTACATTCCGTTTTGTCCAGAGTCACACGACTCAGTCAAGCGTTGTCTCCAGAAACCAGCTTGCCATATATTTGACAATGCAGTCCTTTCTGTCCTGTTTCGGGAGAATGCGTCATGTTCAATTCATTTATTGTTGATATAATCACATGTAAGCTTGGAGAAAGCACTGTACACTCCAGCTTCCAGTGAAAGTGGGTAGTGATTCCAAATGATTCTACCTTTTCTTGGAAAGGATCGATGAGGGTCCACGGACCATTGGACATGACGTGAGAGAAATGACTCCACTTCACCGTCTCGGACACTCCATCCCAAATCCCAACTTGAGCCAAATAATATTAGACGTTCTGAATACAGAGCTACGACTTTCGGGATGAATAATGATACCAGGCACGTGGACCAATCACGGTCAAGCACTGATTTGAGCACAACTCATGCTATTCACATTTTAGCGTCATTGGACAAGGTTTCGAGATTTAATAGAAAATATTTTCGTAGCGGGTGGGTAATCTTTGCAACTACAGATGCGATCAAAGTCAAACTCTCAAAATACTGGTTAATGGTTTGCTTGTACATCGATTTTATAATATTTTTGATCAAGATTCGTAATTTATTTTTAAATATTTGAGACATTTTTAAGAACACATACTTTTTATGCTCAAAATTGTGTCTGTTCTCTAAACAATAAATTCAAATTAAATATAAACTAAATATAAACTAAACATACTAAATTAATCAATATTTACCTCAGTTTTCAAATGAAATTCGATTTTATAATTCGAAATTTCATATAAATTCGTGCATTTTAGCTTTGAGATGAATATGGTGTCGAAAACCATTGAAATGACCCTCGTATCCAAAACTGGACAAGTGCATACTTAACCTAACCTAACCTAACCTACCCGAATTTAACCTAAACAGAATTTAAAATGTAAGGTTAGTTTAGGCAAAAAATGTGATTTGTCAATGAAATCTCTTTCAAAACACTGATTCCAGCAGCCGCTGACCAACCCTGAATACCCGCGATATTTGGACAGACGTTTTCTGACCCCAGGGACTTTTGGCTGGCCTCCATACAAACATACATAGACTCGAGGGCTCCATGTGTACCAATAAGTGACGTCTACGGAATTCGGAACCTTTGGGTCCAACTCAATTAAATCCAATCACCTTTTTTTTCTGGAGAGTAAATAGAATCAAGTGGGTTCGAGTCCAGGTTCCTCCCGTTTACGCGGAGAGTTTAAGTAAAGAATAAAACTTTCTCTTTGAAGGCATCAACAGGTCGGCCCATTTTTTCTCTTTTGTCTGCGTCTCGGGCAAGAAGGAAAAATAGAAGGCTGGAGAGCAATAGCAATAGGTCGTAACAGTAATTGTTATTCTTATCTCGTCAGAAGCTATACGAGCTCCAAGGCGGAACTCAGGTCGGACCATTGCTCTGACACATGCTACAGGAAACGGAATTCCATGTCAATTGGACTCGACGAACAGGTTTACCGAATCCTAGGTGACGTCAAAGTTCTGTCAACAATAATTGACCATTTTGTTGGGTCTGATAAATAGATAAATAGATCTGGACAAGTTGTATTTTAAATTTTAATTGAAATTACTTTGATTTTAAAGTTAGTATTGGGTAATTTGTATTGGCGCATTTCAGCGTAATTTGTAATATGTAATTCAAGGCAATCTGATCTGAACTTCATAATATCTGATTTTCGCAAAAAATCCAGCTCAAGTTAAACTTTCCTAAATAATTTAAGTCGTAAAAATTTTGAAATGCGGAAAACCGATAATTACATCAATTCCTTATCTGATTTTAGTAATTAATTGAAGTAAGTATTTTAAAAAGCAATTCAGTTATTGTACGCCTAAATTTAGATTTAATATAAAATAAACCTACGTTTCAGTGGTTTAAAATATATTTTAATTGCAGGAATTTAAATTGAGAGTTAAATTGCAGTAATTTAAAATACAATTGCAGAATCTAAAATACAATTAAATTGTACGTTTAAAATAGAACAGTTGCCTCAAATTTAAGTTGAAATTAATTGTTAAAATTAATCTTTTTATTAAATTGTAGTAATTTAAAATTCACAAAAACAAAACTAATTTAAAATGTATTTTAATTGCACAGTCAAGTTGCAGTATGTAAAAATATATTTAAATTACAATAATTTATATTGTACCTTAATTCCAACAATGCAATTCACGCGCTGTAATTTTTTATTGCAAAAGAATTGGAGTATAATTTGCCACATTTGAACTTTGAACCCTTTGAAATTCAAATAGAAATAGAAATTCATTTAAATTACAATTCCGAGTATTTTTCACAACCCTGATCTCAATCCTTTAATTTGAAAATTTAAGGTAAAATGCATTTGATTTATGCACTTCGCCGTCACTACACAGTCCCACCCACGGCGAATTGGTTAACCCGCTTCTCTTAGACCTAATGTCAATTGCACGACACCCTAATACAATAGGTTTACACGAGGCATTCGATATTGTTTCCAGGGTATTATTTGGAGAGTTCATGACCTTTTATGTCCATAAGTACACATGTGTGTGCTTAAGACCTGTTCGTGGCCAAAGTGCACGCTTGGTTGAGACAGAAGAGGAGAAAAGTTGACAATTCCCGAGTCGTGTGTTTTCTACCTGAGCAGAAGGAAAGTCCGAGGAGCACGAAAGAGCGTCAAGGCCTCAGAAACTACTTGAAATACCTTTTCCAACTAAACTTTTGACACTTTTAGTGAAAGTTAAATCGAGATCTATATGACAATTTGAGGGTATGGCCAAGACAGGTAAGGAAGACAAACTCGAGTCGAGGTACAATGTACGGAAGGAGAAAGGAGACTTTCTCTTCCAGGTATGACCTGGGCTATGGACAATACCCGTCATACTCTCCCACTTCCAGTTGGAACGAATAAATAATAGGGCCTGGAAACTCAAACTTTCTTTTTTCACTCAGTGAAAGAACCGTTTTATTGGACCGGAAGTGTCTTATATTGGTCTACACATAGGCCCCTGTTTTTACAAAAAAAAATTTCAGCGGCTGTTCATTTAAATATTGGTTTTTATCAATTTTGATAATTTCCAGGCTACTATAATTTTTAAAATCATCCAAAATCATCCGAAATCAGTCGAAAATTGAGCAAAAATTCTCCAAAAGTCGTTCAACATTTACCAAAATCGTTGGAGAATTGACTAAAATCATCAGAAATTATAGACAAACGTTAAAGGTTTGACTAATATCGTCCCAAATCATGCGTCATCGTCATCAATCCAAATTGTTCGAGAATTGACCCAAATTTGACCAAATCTTTTAAATTTGTTCGAGAATTGACCCAAATTTTACCAAATTTTCCAAATTTGACCAAATCTTTCTTTGTTCGAGAAATGACCCAAATTTTACCAAATCTTCTAATTCGAGAATTGACCAAAACAATCAAAATCAATCGGAGATCATTCAAGAATTAAATATTGACCAAAATCATCTCAGACCATCACCAGTCAATCGAAAATTGACCAAAATCGTACTGGAATTGATCGAGAAATTGCAAAGTCGTTTTAAGAATTGTCCATTGGCATAATAATACAGAATCCTTCGACATTCGATCCAAATCATGTAAGCTCGCTCGAGAATTTACCAGAATCATACAAAATCCTCCAAAATCATGAATTGACCAAAATCATTCTCAGGCATTCAAAGATTTGCAAAGCCAAAATCATTCAGTAGAATTTTATAATAGGCTGAAAATTTGCCTTAAATTCCTCAAAATCACCCAAAATTTGAGTATAACCAAACATCAGCCTTTATTAACCAAAATTTTCGGAAACTGTTTAAGATGTAACCACAATCAACCAAAATCGTCCGAGGTTATCGGAAATCGTTAACAAATTAACCAAAATCATCAGAAATATCTAAAAAAAAATATTACCAAAGTCGTCTTAAGTCATTAAAATTCTCCATAATCGTCGGATTTCATTCGATAGACAATCAAAATTATCAGAAATATACCGAAACTCAAATCTTGAAAAAAGTCTGAAACTGATCATAGCTCTTACTCGTATGAAGTTTCAAACTGCCAAGGCCTACCATTCTTTTTCTCAATTTCTTGAGCCGACGGGAGTTTCTATGCAGAAGAATTGGTAGCTGGCCGACCACACAATCCCATCTAATTTATGTATGAGTCCCTGTCCTGCCCGTCTCTCTCCACCAAGTCCCCGTTCTTTTTTTTTTACTATTAAACTTGTCGTCGAGTCTGAGTTTTCTATTTGTTTGGCTCGGATCCGACAACTCATTCCTCCGGTCCGTCGTCCACGTGGGAAATATGCGTTTATTGGTTTTTTTTTTTTCCTTGCCTCCACGCTACTGCTGCTCTAGCCTCTTCTGTTCCTGCTGAATTGTCAGTCCAATTTTTGGAGACTTGAGATAGGAAGAAAATAAAAGTTTTCATTCAACTCTCTGCCCGTCTTCCCGCTTGAGTTAGAGCGTTCCAGGTCATTGCGTGCCATGCCTTTCCATTAGATTCAGATAAGATAAAGCCTCTCGATAAAAATGTCTCTTCCGTTCAGTTCATGTCAGAGGATGGTATACAAGGCCTCCTTGTGGCAGAAAGTGCAGTAATGGCCATGCCAAAAAAAAAACTGGACCGATTTTCAAGTTGGAACATTCAAAGTAGGCCAATGTCTGTCATAAATTGAATGGTTCCTAACTCCGCCTCCGCTCAAAATGCTGACTATCACCAATCATGTTTTATCTTCTACTGAGAGTCAGGTGTCAGGAAAAGCGTGTTTTCCATTCTTCAGCTTTTCACGTCAAAGACAGTATAGTCTTTATTTATTCGTTTTCGAGGAAACATTTTAGGTCAAAATGTATACTTTTGCGCATGAACTAGAAACCTGGATTTCATTTTTAAAGGGAAAATTCAAAATTGACGCTTTACATCACATAGATGTTTAGAAATTTGCCAGATCAGCTTCCATTTGCAATTCAAGATGTACGAATTTTCAACGAACTTGAACTAAATTGAACAGTGGATAGGTTAGGTTAGAGAGTTAGTCAGGTGCTATGGTAGGTTAGATGGTCGTTTGAAGTTCAATGATGTCAGTTTTTGCCAAAAAATACCTGTATACATGGATTTCAAGCATAGAACGATTTAGCATTATATTTTAGGCTCTAAAAAGTAAAAAAAAACTTTTGAAAACAAATTTTTGAGATTTGATAATCACATTTTGAAAAAAATCTTTAAAATGAATTAGTATCTTGAGATTGCAACAGAATTATCTTAAAGCACCCTCTCTATATACAAATATAATCAAAAGCTAAGGACTAAACTTTATTATTAATGTGCAATAATCTTGACCACGTTGCCAAGCGACCGAGAAATCATTAAGTTGATCGTACCAGACCACGGTTAAAAAGTTGACCCTACAAATCTAGAATATGTCAATTAAATGAACATTTTCTAAAAAAAAATGCTATTTCAGGTTAAGTAAATATTCATCAAAGCCTTGTACTTAAATTCCTTTTCTTGTCTCAATTCAATTTTATATTTATTGTGTAATTCCAGCTACTCATCACTGAAATCCGCTGGAAGAACAATGCTGAGTGTCTCCAGATTGGAAGACTTAAACCTGTTCATGTTCCCTGTGTAAATGATTCCTTCACATGCATGCCTGGTCTGGTCTGCCTTCCCTTCAAGTTAGCTCTGGCTCTAACTCACTGAACCGAGCCGAAAGTGGAAAACTTGAGCTTCGGAGTCGAACAACAAACAAAGATATAATTACGCACGACAAGCAAGGGAAGAAGAGACTGGAACTTAGTCATTCAACTTTTAGTTTTAACTCCAATTTGAAGAAAAAGAGGAAAAACAAGGAGGAATGAAGCCACGAGGTTTCCTTGCGTGCCTCCAGATAAAATACATACGAATCTATCATTTATATGCATTTAGAGTAGGTAGTTGCCTAGACATTCCGAGTCCGACCATTGCCATACAATCTGGCTTAATTGACTCAGTCTGTACAATTTACAGTCATAAAAAAGGAGTTTACATGCTCGGAAGACTTACCTATTTCGGGTTTCCAGGCTCATGATGATCCTATCTTTATTTATGAATCTTCCTAATTAAGAGATCTGTATCAATTCGAATTTAGGGCTCAGTTGTAGGTTTGTCTGTACATGAAGAAATGCATTTAGTTACATTTTACAAGGTTAAGTATATATCATTATTTTCCTTGCACAGGGTTAGACTAAAATGGGAATTTTATGCGATTTATAATTATATCCGAGTAGTTAAGCATAATTTCTGCATTTTCATTTTTTTAGAAAATATTTGGATCTGTATTTCAGGATATTTCACATATTGCTTGACTTTGCTGCATTTTTAGAATGTTGCTATTGGATTTTGGTTTTTTAGTATATTATTATCGATTTTTTTCTCTCATTTATCTTCCGAATTTTGTTTTCAATTTTGACATTATTCTTTAATCTTCATTCGGTGATTTTTGATTTCATAATATTCTTATATAAAAATTCAAAAAGAAAAATACTCCAAAAAAAATTCATTTAAAAATTTTTAATTGTGGCTGTCATGTCCGGTTAATCTCATCATCCGCTTTTCTGGATTTGAATTTCCCACCATTTTAATTATTTTATTAAAAAATTCACATACATCATCGTTTGGAATGGTGTAAACGGGTAAAACTGGCTCAAAAACTTGAGTAGTGGATTGAAAAGCGACTAGCTCTTGAGATTACATTGCCTAGAATTGACATACCAATTTTATTTGAGCAAGAAAGCCTTGCGACGTCTCATAATTAATCGGACAAGAAAGGGATTCGAAGAAAGGGTCAAATGTTTATGTCCTTAATTAATGCTGGAATTCCCGTAAAAGCCAAAGTTTCTAAATCTCAGATCCTATCATCCCGACCCAAGTCCGCATTCCGACTGAGGATATTTATATTTCTCTTCAGATCCCATCAGCCGAAAGAGCAGGAGTTCATAAGTAGGTAAGGACTGGGAGAGACACAGAGGGATCTTCTTCTCTGTCACCACATGGGGTCAAAGTGGACATTCGCCGTTTGGGCTCAGATTGCTCCGCAGCCAAGCACCATCTCTATTTATTGCATTTCCTCACTCCGAATTCAGAACTGTGAAGAAAGCATGGGGCTGAGGAGGGCACACCAGGAGCACAAGTCCGCACAAGCGGGTTCTTAATCCTTTCGGAATTCTCGGAATGTTTCTTCCTAATGAATAATATCATGGGGGCATTCCTGAGCTTTGTCTCCACTTTTTGTGGACATGCTACATAAGATTGGGCATGTTCCTCTGTCCTCTGTCCAACTTGCTCAGTTTGAGCTCTCAGTCCATATATCGCCTTGGCTCCATATCCTCTAATCTATCATTTACAAGATGAAGAGAGAGAAGCCGACGACAAGGACTGTCCGCAGAGTTTCATTCTTTATGGAGCGGAGAGGCGACAGTCAGGGCCTGCCCGCACTAGTCAGTATCTTGAGTAACGTACTGGGTTCAGATTAGGCTCACTTGACGTGTCGCCAGTTGCCTGGGCTTGGCTAGAATCGAGGTGGTTCGGTTTCAAACTGCGATCAAGAGCGAACCGAAGAATAGTCCGCCGGATTTCCTGTATTTTAGGTTAAAGTCAAAATTGCGTGCATTTGTGGTAAATTTTAATTGAATCAATGCAAACTACATTGTGTTTATCCAATATTGACCGAAATATCTAAGATTTTTGTAATTAATATTTAAGAATAAAATCGAAACTTACTTGCATCACCGATCTTGTGCAAATGCAATGCAGACACTTCAGCAATTCCGATGTATATTATCTTCAACTGGGTTAGGTTTCAAAGTGGGCTGTTTTAAACTGTGCCAATATAGTTTTTTAAACTGTGTGCTCGCTTGTGTAACCTAGCAAAACTAAACCCAACATAAGATACCACACTGCTGTAATTGATCTATTGCAATTTTTATGAAAAATGTCAACTTCTCTGACCATATTTAGAGAGAAATTGAACGTAATTTCATTCAGAATTTAAGAAATTTGGTCAATATATAACGGTAAAAAAGCGGCGTAAATATTTTTTAATTAGGTCAAAACAAGGGGGAAAAATTAATTTTTGGGTGAGTTCAAATAAAAGCCATTTAAAGTGATGTTAATGGTAAACCGCATTCAACTTTTGTGAAATTATTTAGGAATTCTAACGTTCACTTCGCCATTTTCACCGTAGTTGAAATTCCTGCTTTCAGGTAGCGCTACGTGGATTGTGCTGATTCAAGCGGTGTTGCGGCTTCAAATTTGTATTTGGTATAGCTGAGCACTTGTTCAGGGCTGCCTCAGCAGCCCTATAGCTCGAACTATAAATTAAACAATCAAATTCTGTGTTTAAAGGTGCCAGATCCCTGGTATGCAGGAAGAAAGAAGGTCTACTTTGCAGAAATGCATTGAAATCGGACGGTTCTGATCAAGCTGGAAGAGCCTTAATTAGTAGGCTATAGAGAACGTCCATTATTCGGAGCATTAGATGTCTGGGCTGGAGACGGAGTGTGAGCTGAATGGGAAGTGAGCTGGGAGCATCCGTGTGTTCGGAACAAAAGGGCTGTCTGGTGTGTATGAGTGGCATTATGGTGCATGGCGTGTAGGGCTGAATCCGAAGTGGAAGCCTCAATGGTTTCATCTCAGTTACCTCCGTCTACCTTTTGTTATCAATTCCCAAATGCCATCCCGGGAAGAACAATACTTTTCCCTGCCTCTCGCTCCGCATCTCACACGCTTATTATTTCCTTCCTCTATCTAATCTCTCCTTGCCCAACCACTAACGTCTCTGTCGGGAATTTACTCGGCTCAAACCAACAAGAAGCCTCAAGTCCCGACTTACGACCAGCCTCACCCTTATTACTCCACTCTTTTCCAGATTAGTGGATTCCATTAGGAACAACTTCAGGGGCTTCGGACCATTCACAAATGCACAAGAGCCGAAACCCGCCAATTCCACCCACATAAAGTGTCACGAGAGCCATGAATCGAAAAACTATTCATCTGAGACCTAATGGGCAGATAAGGTGAAAAGCACCCCCGATCAAATGTGGACATGTGAATGCTATTCAGAAATACTCGTGAGGAGAAAGTGTAAGCATTGGCGAGTAAATATGAAAACGCTGTTAGAATTTCGGCGATGTCGCAAGTCGAAACACCCGAATTTAAAAACAACGATGACCAAAAATGAAGAGCGTCGTAAAACACTGCTACCAAAGGCAAAAGCAAATGTCAAAACATCTGAGACTAAAATCGATGAAAAGTGAATTCCGATGTAAAACGTCAACGACCTGAGGTATGGCGATGCCAAAGAAAATGGTGTGAAAAGAGAAGAAGATTTGAAAAAACCCACAATGTAAAGTGAATGAAATTTTAAAGAAACCAATCATGAAAAGTTGAGACGAAATATTAACATTTCAGAATAAATGGAGGGGGTGATGTCAAAGCACTGATCATGAATCAAGAAAGATGAATGCTATGTTAAAATAGCCGCGATGAAAAATGAACGCGATGTCGAAACACTGCAAAGTACTCTTGATTTGAAGGTGATTCAAGAACAATAACAAAGAAACGTGTTGGCGATGTACAAACACTCGCTATGAAACTTCACGATGTAGTAAACTTCCCGCGATGAAAAGTGATGGTGGTTCAAGAATATCAGATAGTAAGTGTGCTATCATAAAATGAAAACTCAGAGCAATACAAAAACAAAACATCTACTATGAAACGAGGAGAATGTTCAAACCGTCGCTATAAAAGGTGAATGGCAATATAAATATGCCGCGATGAAACGAAAAATCATAACTATTGCTGGCCATGCAACATATTCACTGTAGCATGTTGTAGTTCTTAGATTCAATTAAGTCTCATAACTTAGTACCACAGGGTTTCAATCCCTTCAATTCGGTTATCACAATTTGGTTTCTCCATTTCTATTGAAGTCAGTTTATTGATTTACACTTTTTGATATGACGAATTTTTATTGGAAGACAACGTCAGAATTGACGTGTAACGAAATCTCAAAACAAGAAGATCGAGACTTTTCCGATCGGATTCTATTAGTTTTCCTTTCCAGTTCCTTTCACCCAAGTTCCTTTCTATTATCTTTGAAGGGAAGTAATACTTATTTATTGTTACCTGGGATCTCACTAATTGTTTTCAGGTGTCAGAACTGAATGAGCCTGTTTTAGTTTATTCCTTCCTTGTCTCATTCTCCTTTTATTAAAACTGGTAATTTATGAACTCAATTACCACCTGAGTCACTCTTCTTTCAGCCAGCCTTCCAAGAACAAATTTCGGAATGATAATATTGTTAATTTAGGTTTTTGTAATTATGACATTCCATTGGGCTTCTTTATTCCAAATGCCAATTTTTAAGTCTGGCTATTTTATTTCCTATATGAAAATCCTTTGTGCACATTGAACTGAAGGAGATGCTAATTCCCCTGGCCAACAAATGTTTGCAAACCCTGGCTTGGCACAGCTTAGAAAATCTAATATATTCATCCTTTTATTAGTTTAAAAGAGCAGACCATTATCGTAAATTGTTGAAAACACAAGCCTGTAATTTCTTTGGAAAGAACCAAACCCCGAAGTACCAACGACAAGAGGTTACACCAGTTCATTCTGCATAACAGCCACAAGTTGGTTCATTTTTTGCAAAACTTGTCCAAAAACCTCCACCAACATATGGCATGTGGTCGGGGTGGCATGTTCAACTACGTATTTCCATATGGCGACACGCTCGTAAAAAATGAGTGTTAAGAGAACGGGATTAGGTCAATCTGTCATAAATAAAGTTGTCAAAGGAGTGGAGAAGATTATAAACGCCCCTAATAGCTCTCCAACTTCCCTCCAAGGATTTCACCTCCTGTTTTCTAATTGTTTCACTTTGTCTCTTAATTTTCAAAGTGGGGGAACTTGGAGTTTATGAACATAAATTGGAAAAGTAATTTCCATAAGTCTCTCCACATTCACAAACTAGAAAGTCAGTGAAGCAAAGAGGGGAATGTTTCATCACCAAGGTTGAGCTCTGGGAGTTTAAAGAAAGTAAGCTCAGTTTAGGATTCTAAAATATAGTGGAAATTTTTGAAAAATTGAGGCTAAAACACGCAGAGTTTAATAAATTTGTAAATTAAATTAATTTGTTGTTAGATTTAATTAAATTTAGGCGTTTTCAGTATATAAAATTGATAGGACATCGCACACGACACACATTATGGCATAGGATATCGACCAGTACCCGGCACACATGGAATTTACGAGGGTCTTCAAATAGATTTGGTCTTTCGCGTATTGGGGTATTATGAGACGTAAATACTTTCAGCCAATCGAAAGTTCAAATAATTGTAATATACTTAGCAAAAGTTTAGGTTCATATTCCAATTTGTTCTTTAGAAATCAAGCTTTCATTTTAAAAAAAGTTGAGTGTAGTCATGTTAACCTAAATTTTGAGAACAGGGAAGAGATGCAGGAGGAGAAAATTCATTTTTCCGCCCTCGTTTTTCTTTTTCGGTGTTTTACAATTCAAATATAAATATCTATGCATGTATTACATTTTTATGTACTACCTAAAATTTCATTTCTTAAGCTTAAATGCTATATATCGAAATTGTTAACCAAATTCTGTGCAGCTAAAGCCTAGCCTTGCATAGGACCTTAATACAGAGGGACGAGAGAAGAGGAAAAACGGTAAAGTTTCTTCACTCCCTTGTACCTAAGTGTATTTTATTAAGGAAAAAGAATATAAAGATTTATGTGCCCGTTAATTCCTTCTAAATGTATAATACCCTCGTGTATTCTTCTCTCTCAAGAGAGAAGATGGCGAAAATAAATGATTGGGACTTGGGGTTAACTCTCAGCCTTTATTTATTAGAAAACTAAGAATTGTCGAAGTTTTACACCAAAAGGTAGAAAAGAGCGATTGGTTCCCTTCATCCATGCTCACATACGTCTTCCCTTCTCAAACTCAGATCTATGGTTTGTTGTGTATTTTGATTTGGCTAAAAGCTAGGAACTTCTGTAGCTACGCATAGTGCGTTTCTTGACGCAACCCATAAAAAACATTAGGAAACTTAAGTGGAAGAAAGTATTGTGTTTTGGTGTAACATGTAACATTCAAACTCACACACCAATTCCTTTTCCTTGATTGCACCAACTATGCGATTAGTGCATTTTCACTCGAATTCCAGCCTATTTCTGGATCAAAACGTGACTAACAGGGAAATGCATTTGGGTGATTGCGGAGTAGGAATGTCCAGAATGGAGATCAAGTGTACAGTTTTTCATGGTACCATGGACCAAATTTAGACAAAATTAGTCGATAACATGAATATACATTGTAAAAGCTTTGACT
Source organism: Ceratophysella granulata (assembly GCA_034694905.1). Taxonomy (NCBI): domain Eukaryota; kingdom Metazoa; phylum Arthropoda; class Collembola; order Poduromorpha; family Hypogastruridae; genus Ceratophysella; species Ceratophysella granulata. The sequence goes on along the minus strand of JAQFYU010000228.1, from coordinate 6,441 downwards.
TGTCAGGGATTTTCAGAACTTTAAAGCACTCTAGTTTTCTTAAATATTCAAATGACATAAGAAAATGTAACGTCATTTCAGTTTTTACGCTATACATAAAAAAGGGTGGATCAAAATTGTTAAAATCAGATATAGTTTCCTGCGATTTAGTGTGATTTCATGCGATTTTATATGGTTTCTTTGACTAATTGCAATAAATTGAAAATAAATGTGCAATCAAATATTTAATTTATTATTTATGAAGTCTTTACATGTTGAAATTATATTTTACTCTACCAGATTAAGTCGCATTAAACTATACCTACATTAAATCAAAACTTGTAACCATGATCAAAGTCGTCGAACATGTTTCATTACATTTTATTTACAGTATTTTCGAAATTTAAATCAATAGTATTGCTACGGACAAATTTAATCTACCAGTGTGAGTTTATTGTGATTTAATATGTCTTATAGTTAAAAAATCTCATTAAATCCTTGATTTTATATTTAAAAAATTTTGTTCATGTAATTGTTTATGATTTAATATGCTATTTTCGTGCATCTCATGAAATCAAATCGTTCTGGAGGTAATTAGCATCTATCAGTGTGATTTCATTTTGATTTAATGTTAAATTTTAAAAATAGCATTTAACTACATTTTGTCGATATATTTTTCAATTGACAGTGGTCAATTGTCAATATTGTCCTGTCATTTGATGATATATTTTTAAAATCTTCGTTATTTTTCTGTAAAATTTAACCTCTACTGTATATCTTGGTGATTATATATTCCAAGTAAAACTACTCGAAAGCATCTTTTCCGTTCATGATTTAAAATTTAAATCCTACGATTCAAGAACACGAAACCAAGTATGTGAATTATATAGACGCTTTCACTGGTCAGACCACCCTGAACCAAGTTCTAACCAGATGCCGCTACTTTCGCCATAAAAAGAGTGGACAGTAGCCTCCCAGCTGTTGGGCATTGGATGATAAGGCGTAAAAAACTCAAAATATGATAATGAAAACGTGAAAAGCCATTAGAAGAGCCAATAGACTTATACACATCTTTTTTCCCCGGAATGGAAATGTAGCTGAGCTCCTCCTGTGTTGTGTATGTTCTGGACGTGTGTACAAGTCTGCAACCATTTCCGTTCTGGACTTGATGAAGCTCTGGACCTGAGAGGAAGTGTTGAGAGAAAAGCTGAAATTCAAACAGAAACAAGAGGTTCGTAAGCTCCCACAGCTTTTCCCCACTTCAGCCATCCGTGTTTCGCCTGGGAAAGTAGGATTTTGGGCTTCTTGGTCCACACACTTCAGCCGACTTTGGGACTAGACGATGGACAGGCTCTTTGCTCAAATCCAACACCCAAAAGTCAGCACAGATCTGATGTATTACAGTCCTGCTCGCCAGACCAACCAACCATAAATCCATATTGGTCATAAATACTTTTCCCGTTATCTTCGTCCCTACCCCATTCCGATCCTGTTCTGAGCTGGTCCTATACATATGTACAATGTTCAGGGTGATTCGTGGTTTTGTACAAATTGAGAGTAAATTCAAATGCTGAGCTGGTCAGAGTAAACTGATCCAAAAGTGATTGAAATTATGATCCGCTGTTAAAACCTAGCCAATCTAGACTAGTATGGTCAGGGCGCTTCGTGTTTTTGTCGATACAAATTGACGAAATCATGTTTTTATATTCCAGTACAAAGCCAATTAAGCTAAAATACAATTGAAAATATATTTATTTGATATTTTGGGATTGGCCAATGCTTGAGTGCAATGTTCAGTGTGCTTCGTGTTTCTCTAGATACAAATTGATCAAATCTTGTTTTAAATTACAGTACAGAGTAAAGTAAGTAAAAATGAAATTGAAATTTTAACTTGTTACTGTATTGTACGGTTAAAATAAATAAATATGCAGGGTACTTCGTATTTTAGTTAATTTAAATTGACATACTTTAGCTCCACCGTAATAAATTCAAAAGAATGCATATTATAATTGAATTTAACACAGTCAACTCAGATTTACAATGCCCGATGCTTTTAGTTTTTGTGGATACTGAATGGGTAAATCGGGTTGTATTAAATTGCACATGTGATCCGTCAACATTAGTGTATAATTAAGGGTGGCTCTTTTGCTAATAAAAGTTGAAAAAGTCTTGCTTTACTTAATTGCAATACAAGAAAAATTACTCGGAATCGGAAATGTAATTGCAGCTACTATCTGTTGCTAGATTGGGCTGGACTGGAACAACAAAGTATAAAATGTACAAGGTGATTCGTTACATTTTGTTGATGTAAGAGATCACTTTTTGGTTTACCGGATGCCAAATTAATTAAATAATGTACCTGAGTCAGAAATATAATTTTGAAAAACCCGTAAAATTCATCAAAAAAATTCTAGCAATTGAAACTACATGTATTCTCAGATTACCAATTAAAAAAGACAACCTAAATCGCAAAATGTGCCAAAATACTGAGCTACAAACCGAACACTTAAAATTACATATTTTCGGGGAAAAAATTGATTTTTGATCGTTCCAATTTCTGTTACATGTAGTTTGTCCAGCTCTCTAAATAGTCATAACCACTAGAAAGCTATGTGGTAAGCCCTGGACATTCCTACGTGAAGTTGAGCCGAGAGTTGCAGGGAGTAGAATTGCATTTTTGAGTTGTTGGTTGGAGAGAGAGAAGGGCTGTTGGATTGGGAATCAGTTGAAAGTGGTGAAAGTAAGGGAAAGTCCACGAAGCATCAACATCTACTTAGAGAGTTCCCCAGAGCCCTTTGTCTCTTCTGGCCAGAGAACTAAGCTCAGATTTTCTCAACTTCTTTTCTCCCCACATCACCTTTCAGCCGTCGACAGGCTTCCAAATGACGGAATGGAGCAAAGTAGGTCCTACAGAACGGTTGCGAAGAGAAGGGTTCATGTACAGTCGGAATACCAAATTCCGAATTCAACGACGACATGGACATGGAAAGGGTTTTCCAAACAAAATCTCAGCTCCCTGCCTCCATTAGCATTTTGGGCATTTCGTGGTTTGGTTTGGCAAAGGCTTTTAAAAATAATCAAGGGTGAAAGCTGGATGGATTTTTGGATAGAAGATTCCAATTTTTGGGAAAATATTGAGAACTAAACACTTTGGAGAGGAATTTTTGCATGTGTTTTGAAAGTGTCATATTTTAAATATGTATTTTTAACACATTGTATTTTAAACCTGTATTTAGAAAATATCGTGTTTTGAATTGTTTAAAAAACTGTATTATAAATGCGTACTTTGAAAATGCCGTATTTTAAATATGTGTTTTCAATATTTATTTTCAATTTTCAAAACATTGTATTTGAAATGTATTTTAAATGCATTCTTTGCTAAAAATGTGTTTGAATTCTGTATTTTGAAGCTATTAGCTTCAACTCATTATATAATTAGTATTTTACGATTTTGATTGGTAAACTGACATTTTCCAACATTTTTGCAAACAATTTGCATATATAAAGCGTGTCAAGTCCGTCAAAAATCTTAGTGCATCAGAATCATGAAATTATGCCAATTGCAAACCTGCTTCGCAAAAATTATGTCCGAATATGCGTCAAATTTTAACAAAACTTAATATTAGTTATTTTATTATCAACTTCTGTCAATCGTCATCTGCAATTTTTTGAAATCAGTCGTTTAGTATTTTCCGAAAAAGTTGTAATATAAATACAAGTTGCGCCACGTCACGGTCACACCACATGAGCAGAAGACATAAAACCACCAGAATTGGATGTCATATCTCCAAATCCGCATAATGACTGCAAAACAAGACATCAAATTCTGCAACGTGAGTATTCCGCCATAAGGCAGTACAAAGACGGAATGACTAATCCTGAATCATAAGTATATAAACGTATGCCAAACAAGAGACGCACCCTGCAAATGAGTCAGCTAGCCTAGAATACAAAGGGAGGAGCGAGAGTGAACGAACTGCTGCTGTGTGGAGAGAGTACAGAAGTTGATAATACATTATTTTCTCCTGAAGTGGACACTTGAAAAATTGGGCTAGTATTCAATTCTGCCTTCATCAAACGGAGAGGAATGAGTCATAACAGGAGATGAAATATTAGGAACAGCAGGACTTCATCTCTCATCGGCTCAATTTCCTACCTTACAATAATACACTCACTCTGCAGTTCTGCTGCTCCCATCCAACTTTTTGCCCGTTCTCAGAATACAATTTTTTGCATGGGAAACAGGAACCAATTCATTTTCAACAAATCACTTGCACAAAGTGCGGCGTTCTCAGGAAATTGTAGCCTATGAAGCGAATCCATCAACACATCAGGCTGTTAAAAAACGGATTTAAAAAGATTATATAGCGAAATTTTAAATTCGTCAATTTGACCATTTTGTATGATTTTTAAAAAAAAATCATTTTTTTTTTCAAAAATTTGGAGCAGAAGCTTTAATGGATGCGCCACTCCTTGCACTCTGTTCTGGTTTGGTCATAACCCAAGACGAAATGTTAGATTTAAAATTCAATTTGAGTAAAGACGTGAAACGCATGTTGCATACGACTAGATCCTGGGCCGAGTGAGAACAGAAGATTAATTACTTTTAATGTTGATCAATCCATCACGAAGTGGGAGCTAATGCATTTAGATGGATCTGAGTCAGAAACAGTTCCTCGTCATACATCAAGTTAAACTCAATTCAGGATTTTAAATGATGTTTTAATTGGTGCACTGAGGCGGGACATGGAAATGGACGACTTTTCAATTCCAAGCAGAAAATGGACGAGTAGAGCTGAGGTACTCGTAGAAAACAAAGCACAGCATGTAAACTATTCAGCTTGCCTTTTTTTTTTTGCAAACTCACCTCTTGTCAGCAAAAAATTCGAGTTGCAAATTGACGTGTTCAGAATGTAATTTTTAAGTTGGATACTCAGGAATTTAATGAAATGCTTTGTTAAAATATAAGTTTGAAAATCAATGTTGGTTTAAAAAATTAGGATTAATAGAGGAAATTCAGGTATTTTTCGAATTTTAACCAAATTTTGAGATTGGAAAACGGGATTTGAAAGCCCCGTTGGAAACTTCTGCCTTAACTCCGCCACTCGTCTAAATACGCCACATTACGCAGAAAAAGTACGGAGTAAGTACTTCCACTTATTATTTCCCTAGGTTTTTGAGCCTTCATACGTACCACTAGAATTACTTCCACTAAACATGAGACTTAAGCCTTAATTCGATTTCACATTACTTGGACTCGTTCCTCCTAAAATTCTCCCAAAAATTGGATGAAGTGAGTGGAAGAAAGGAGCAAAAGTCTCTGTACGTTGGTAGTAGGCGTAGTAATTAGAGTCAGGACTTAATTAGCGAACCTCCTCTGCAACATGGGAAGACTCTTGAATTGGCAAGGACTGAGTTCCTGGGTACTCGGGAGAATTAAACTGATCCGGCAGAAAATTTGAGTTCTTCTCAATTCAGGCATAGAGCTTGGCAAGTGTAAGTATTCAGAAAAGCTTAGGTCATAGAGCGTCGTAGCGAAAGAAATGTTTGACGAAAATGCAAATGTAGCATAATTTGCAAATGTTGAATATGTGTTTAAAAATTAGAATTTTGAATAAACAAGGAATGATGCCAAGATATTTGCTTTAAGAAAAATTGGTAGTTTACGTAGCTCGCTATGTTTTATTCAATAAACGAAAAAATAGAGTTATTGTTTTGTTGGTATGTTTTTCCCAAGGTGTTATTTTTTTGCTATAGAATATTGTTTTTCTGTACGCATGTTTTGTGCAAGTCGTTTGTCTTACGAGGCTCTCATTTGAAAAACTTCCGCTAATGCATCTGATATTCGATGGTTATATTGTGTATTTTGATAGTACAGTTTTTGTTTAGTATTGCGATGTCTCGCTGCGATGTTTTTAAACATTTCACTTCCACTAGTCACGAGCTTCTTAGAGTCCAGGTTCTGTGATTTGTCATATCTTATTTTACGGTATAGAAAGCTAGGAATTTGATAATACATTTTAAGAATTCATTGTTCTTAAGAAAATACGATGTTTTGTATCGCGATGCCTTTCGATGATACAACCTAGATTGCAACTCAGATCTATCTCATTTCACAGGGCAGAAACTCCAACACCACTGAATGTATTTTAATATTCCATGGGTTTTTGTGTTGCAATTTGCGATGTCTTGCCATGATGTGTTTTTTGTGTTCCGTATACGCAATTTCATCTCGATATTCTTTATTGCCGGATTGAATTACCAATATACTTGAATCTCCATTTAAAATGAACTTATATACATGGAATTGAGTCGAATGTCAACAAATGGTGTACTGAAGCAGGAACCGCCAATTAATACCCGTAAAATAAATCGACGTTTCGTTATAATAGGGGTAGTCAGATGGAATAACTTAAGTAATTAAGTGCTTAAGCAAGAGTTTTGGTTTTGGCGGGAAACGAT
>JAQFYU010000227.1:0-27676 GCA_034694905.1 Ceratophysella granulata | reverse complement strand
CTGCCGCATTGCTTTAGTAGCCATTAGCCATCTCTTTTATCAGTGGCATTGGTGAGTTCTTTTATGTTAATATGTTGACTGTTGTGTTAGTAACTCTTTAGGTTGGTCTCATTTACTAGTTTATACTGTTTATTATACATATAAGCAGAGACATAGGTACTTATATGTATTTATTTTTGTAAAACCTTCAGCCTAGGATTAACATTAGACTGAATATCAAATGTGTCTGGAGTGAATTTTTTATTCAAACTCTCTGGGTTGAGATTGAGATGTGTATAGATTGGAACGGTAATATTTCAGTTGACGCTTGACATTTAATATTTACATAACTCAAATGTCAAGAGAAGCTGAGGTGCGGAAAGATGCTCTTTCGCAATGTACAATTTTGTATTTCGTTGTGGGAGGTGGATTGGTGGATGGGGATTTGGTTACAATTTATATTTGCTAATGATGCTACCACTAGAAACGACTGATGTGGAATGGTATTGGTTGAATTTGGTGGCAAAGGACAAAGGATCAGGAGAGCATCTTTCATCTCAGCCATGTTCCATGTTGTTAAGCTTTTACCGACACCGGTTGTTGGGTGATCGGGGCTTTCCTTTGATGTTCTCGTTTCTCGTGTAAATAGAAGGGCTTGTCTCTGGATCTACTCGGAACAGGAAAGGTATATGTCATGCCATACAGAAGTTGAATGTTCTAGTCAGCTCGACTTTCTCTTTGCATCCGGCCCAATTAGAGTTAAATATGAACTGTGATGTTCGTTTGAAGGAAAGTTTGATGTCTGGGCTTCGACGTTGTGCTGCATATTTAATATTTCAAATTGAGAAACAAAAAGGCAGTTTTGAGAATGCAACGGCTTTGAACGTCTACGGATAACTTTTTAAAGATTTTAAACATTTCAAAAATGTAAGATTTAAAATTATTCAATATCATTTGTTTATAACATTTTGAGAAGTGAAAAGTTTTGTTACTTTGTTCTCTCGTGTGGCATGTGAAAGTTCTGGCTGATGATTTCTGAGAATTTACTGCTGTACTTGCCTTGCGGACATTTACTGCATAGAGGAGTTATGAGTTGCAGATGATGTACGGCAGAAACTTTATTACTATACTAACTATTTCAACTTTCAACCGCACTATGTGTGTTGTGTAGACTGGAAAATGATATTGTATTGACGTGTAAATGGAGATCTACCCAGAAATATTAATTTAATGTACGAAACAAAACAAAGTAAAAGTTTGGAATGTTCAGTGGTTTTAATGAGAAAGTTTGATTGGAGATCGGACGTCAGTGGAAAGTTTGGGAAGCGACTGTATTTACATCGAAATAATGAGATTTTAGGCTGTTTTCATTTCATCAGGGTATATTTTACTAATTCGAACGCCAGGCCAGTATGTTTGCATAATTTTCATTTCGCCTGACTGTGACTAAAGAGGACAGAGCCATTAGGTTGACTCTCATAAGGGCTGATTAATACAGGTGCAGGATTTGAGACATGCATCCACACCTTCCCTGTAATTTATTCAGCACTTTATATAGAAAACATGTATTGTATAACAGTAATAAGTCTAAAAGTGTTTTCATTCCCGTCTTCAAGTCTTTCAAGTGACGATTAAGAGAAAGTAGGAGTGGATCTAATGTCCTTATTATAATCCCAGGGGCATAAATAATTGAGATGGAAAGATTTTATGGGGAAAGGATTCCGAGTTTAATACATGTCTGGAGAGTGCTTCTCTTTTATTCCCACTACTTCACTTACCATATAAATTCTGGGCTTGAGCCTCTCTCTCTAGTTCTAGTGTTTGGGCATTGGTGAAAGTCGGAGAAAGTCAAATGGTCTCCTTTTACAATTCTGTCAAAGTCAAATGGAATTCGTCTAAATATCGTAGTTTAATGCATGATATTCGATGTCATGGCTCTGTATGCTTTTATACAACCATATAAATCATTCTATGAAATTCTTGCAAAGTGTATGGCTGAATTTTTTTGCAGTTGCAATTGCACAGGTGTGCATCAAGTATGAGTGCTTTCACTCTTCAGCTGTTTGGCTGCATGCTGACTGCGTGACTTGATATTTCATATGAGGAAGTGTGCGTGAATATTTGCAGTTTGGTTTGGGCAGGGCTGAGACGTTTAAATTTTGTATAAAGTACTGAGCCACCCATACTTACTTGCTTTATGTCTGGAAATGGAGTGGAATACAGTAGAAGAAGGCGATACGAGGCGTATGTGGTACTTTAAACTAGAGTCAAACAAAAACCTTTGTTTGTCTAGCCTTTGAGAGTTACTGTGTAATGTAGTAGCAGAGGGGAAGGGACTGGTCTAGAAGCATGGTGAGAGGTTCCCAAAACACCAAGCACCTCACAGGTATGCTGATGACGGACTTTCCCTCAATAAACCTAAGTATTGTATTACGTGTCACACGCCTGTCCTTTCCCTCTCTAATGCTGATCTCGCGTGACAAGAGAAACCTTGGCACAAAAGACTACCTGGAGAGAGAAAGTTGAGCTTGGAAAAGTGATTCCGCTGGTTTTTATTGGTCTAGTTTCCCATCAGTGAATTTTTTGTTTTGGACCGTCGCCTTCTTCATCGAAACTCAATAATGGATTTGAGTGAAAGCTGGTCTTTGTTGCTGGTCTGATAAGAGTCTGTTTTGAACGGAGATGACTATGCTTTTTGCAAATTACAAACAAATTCTAGTGGCTAGTATCCGTGCTGGACTAGGCCGCATTAGGTGCGCCTCAAAGCTAATTAGTGATAAATAAGACAGGATGTGGCATTCATTCGATGAATATAAATATTAACAACTCCTAAGTTCAAATGAAAAGCTGCACTGGATGTTGAATGGTCTAATGGTTTAATGTATTTGTTGCATAAAATGCAATTATCATCGTAACTGGTTACTGTTAACGTTCTGGCTTACGACTATAATTATGTGAACCTTATGAAGTTTGAAAATTGGGATTGGGAAGGGCAGCTGTGATTTAACCAGGAATCAAATAATCGTTGATTTTATACATAATATTTTATGCTCTGGTTTCTTTTTGAAAGTTATGTCTATAAGACATAATACGGGCAATGTACCTTAGCCCGTGTGTGTGCCCATTCGGAGAAAGTTTAGTATGCGGTTCAATGGGCTGTGAATATTTTGATTAGCATTCATCGCTCCATACATGGTGGCTTGTGGCTTGGCAGAACCAGGTTGAGCAAACGTAACGGGCTGAAAAGCGCTGCGAAGATTTAAACATTCTGGTTTTCGGTACATAGTCTAATTAGTTTTATTTGTTTTTCGTGAATTACAGCAAGCTGTGCAGACGGGTAATATGGCGGCATATGCGAGCGGAGCCGGGGTTGGGATGCAGAATGGAGACCTGTCCAATTCCGGTATAAACATGTCACAGCTAAAAGTTGAGAAAGACATGAGTCAGATGTATTCACCAGTAACCGGCGTCGGGATTTCAGTTGGTAGTCAAGCCGTGGAACAGCAAACGGTAGGTTCAACTTATTCTGTGGCTTCCTATTTTCTGTTTCTTGATGTTTGAAGTTTAAAATTATTACTGTTTTTCATTTCTAATTCGTTTTTTCTCATTGTCCAGCAAACGGAGCCCGAACCGGATCAACTGGCTCTGGTGTCATCAGGAAATATGTTAGGAGTGAGTCAAGGAACATCCACTTCCAGTCAGAATTCAAATGAGTCGTCTTCCACCATTGGAAAAGGCCAACCCAAACGACTTCACGTATCGAATATTCCATTCCGATTCCGTGATCCTGATCTCCGAGCTATGTTTGGGGTAAGGATTTTAATAAAACACTCCAAAATATGGATTTAGTTCCGTTCCTTCCGAACCAACCAACCCACATTCTTCCCTCGAGACATGGGAAATGGAAAAGATTGATTTTTAGCAGGAGATTCTAGAGTGAGCGTACAACTAACATACAGTCACTATATTCAGTTTGAGCAAATGTATTACCTATTACTTTTCCATCACATTACATTCCTCTTGAATTCCTAATAATTCGTTATAAGTTATAATATAAAATATAACCCATCCACAGCTAGTTGGTGCCACTAGATTTTGTAGGCTCAATGTACTCTCACGCTTCGTCAGGTCCTAAGTGGGCATTAATTGGGAGTAGGTACTTTAGTACAGTTGCTTATCCAGCTACAGCCGCTTGAAGTTAGTTTTCAGCTGCTTCAGCTTATTCAAAATCACATGATGAAAAAATATTACGTCTCCCATTTTTTGCACAGCATAGTACAAATTTTGCCCGCCTTCAAGGCAAAAATGGCAAGTGTAAGCGGGATAAAAACATACTTTGTGGCGGTCTAAAATGCGGACTCAAATGTATTTTTGGAAGAACAAAAGTGACGGCGGGCTAAAAGTATATTTTATGGCGGACAAAAATTGCGCGGCTGGCAAAAATGCATTTTAGGGCGTACAAAAGCGTAGTATTATGGCGGGGCAAGAAATTGGGTGCCGTAAGTTTTCCCCATTCAAAAATCCAACCTTTGAAGCAAAGCTATTTGAACGAGATTTTAATAAACCTCGCGTGCAAGCGGAACGGGTCACAGCTCCTGAAAATGCTTCCATAGTAAAAGAGGATTTTTGAGCTTCAAGGAGGAAACGATAAATTGAAGGTGAATTCTCTGAATCTGAAAAGTTGAACTGCTTGATGCACTCAGAAGTTGAGTATTGACTCAGGACTCAGGTGGTGACTGGTGAGATCAAATGAATTCCTAGTTAGTGACAACTTCGGCGGGCCGTGCACAGAATTTGAGTAGTTTCTGAAGAAGTTTCCAAGCATGCTAGTATTTATCATGCACCTTTGAATAATATTTTCTCGACTTCCAAGTTTTAAAATACTTTATTTAAAGGTTTTTATGTAATGCTCCTAACTTTCCCTCGTGAAGCGGAATGACTCTACCTACGGCACTACTGCTGGCCTCCACTATTAAATTGAGTCAAGCAGAGTTCTGTTCTATATTAATTCCGACAACTTTCCAACTCCTGAACTCCTAATGTCTCATTCGTGTATATTTTATTCATGAGCGAATTAAAGGTTCTGTATGCATGAGGGACCCAGAGAGGGAAATATACCGTACATTCGAATTAGCTTTTTCCTGGCCTTGTGTATGCTTTGATTATAATTCAAATAGGACCGATGCTTCGTCGCTTAAAGGAAATCAAAGCTCGTATTTTATTTGCGGAACGGAAACTAATGCCTTTGCCTGGAAATAGAACTTTGTATGAATTCAGGCTATAGAAGTAGTTAGGACTTGTGCCAAAGGAAAAATGGGCTGAAGGAACACTTGATTCATTGTGGGAAGGCTCTTACACGAAACCATTAGGCAGAATTCTATGAAAATAAAAAAAAAGTTCAGATTTTAGCCTCAGTTATGAGACGACGCCGCGGCTTGATGTTATGTTGGGTGCATAGCATATACGAAAGCAGAATTCATCATGCTTGGATGGACTTAAGAGATGACAAGCAAGATTGTAAACTTATTTTTCATCAAATGTTTATAACGGTAGAGTTGAGGTTGAGTCAGGAGAATTTTATGGTTATGGAATGAAGAATGTTCTTATTCCACTCATGAAAGTCAATGAGTTGGGTGAAGGAAAAAAGGAAAAAAAAAGGTCACATTGCTTAACTTATCTGGAGTTGAAATAATTTGTAAGACAAAAAGTGTTGGTGTTACAGAGGAATAGGCTTGTATTGTATTGCCGGGACGTCGGACGTAGTAAAAGAAACAGCCAGTGTGACACACAAGAAGGAGCCTTTCTTGTCCAGATGGAAGGAAATCATTCAGTCTGATACGGATGACGCGTATTGAGTAGCAGGGTTGTTCAAAAATCAAGATTCATTCAAGATTCTGGATACTTTAAAAATCCTAGTTTACTGAAAATCGCAACTTAATTCTTCAAATGACTGTCATATTTTGGCCTTCATTCAATGGCCGCCACTTTTCAATCCGCCGTTCGTCTAAAAATTGCTCATTTGTCTGCTCCCGCCGAAATACAGAACTTGTACGCCGAAATACAAACCTGGTCGCCGAAGTATACAACTTCCCCGCCGAAATACAAACATGTTCGCCGAAATAGAGAACTTGTCCGTCGAAATACAGAAGTTGTCCGCCGAAATACAAACCTGTTCGCAGAAATAAAAAGTTACCCGCCGAAATACATAAATTGCCCGCCGAAATACATGACCTGCCCGCTGAAGTACATGACTTGCCCGCCGAAATACAGAATTTGCTTGCCGAAATAGAGAATTTGTCCACCGAAATGCAGAGTTTGTCTGCCGAAATACAAACTTGTTCGCAGAAATAAGAACTTGCCAGCCGAACCGAAATACATGGCTTGCCCGCCGAAATACAGAATTTGTCCGCCGAAATACAAACTTGTTCACCCAAATACAAACTTCCGCCTAAATACAAACTTGTTCGCCGAAATACAGAACTTGTCCGCAAAATTACAGAAATTATCTGGTTATGCGGTTCTACGTACGTACTAATGACTTCCGCAGTTGTTGAATATTTAGATGTGGATAAGTACCAAATTATCGTTTTATCTTTACTTAATCACCACGAACTGGCATTGACTGACGTTGAATACATTTATTGCATTCGGTCATCGGCCAAAATTATCAACCAACCTTTGTCTTCTAGATTTATTTATATTAACTATGTTGCACATAAAAGTTGGATAACTCATTGGCTGGCAAGAAGCGTGTTTCAGAGGCAGGACTATATTCCGAGAAATCTTTACTGCGGTGTAAGGCTGCTAAAATCGGTGGCGAGAAAAAGTTGTAATTTTGCGGGTAAACAACGGGTATCTGGTATTTGCTAACCCTGTTGGACGACAGAGATGAGTTTGGGATAAAGTCGGTGTGCCCTCTTTTTAGTAGTGACACGGTAAAAGTAAGAATTCGATTTCCCTCTTTATTATTCCCCACGAGATTGACTGGAAGCTGGCTGGAAGAGAGGAAGGAAGCGAAAGGACTGAAGCTCTGCTGTGAATACCAAATTACTCTTCCATTCCGCTTCTCGAAAAAATAAGGATTGAAAAGGAAAGCGTTTTACGGCATCTAGAATCCTGACGGAGATTTATAAAATGCCAGTTTCATGTCTCGATTTAAATTCTAATACAATCCTCTTCCACGCTCTTTGGCTAGACCTGACAGAACTCGTTAGGGACACAGGCGAGGTAGAAGGGAGGATTGAGATAGACATGGGCTTCGATTTTGATATCCTGCATTTCATTTTATTTTATGCTGGATTTATAGAATTGCATATACCTCAAACCTAAGTAGGGATTCCCCTGGAGGATTAAGCACACAGATTAAGTCTCATGACTAATGCATTAACTTCAGTTTTGGTTTGGATTTGGAAAACATCTGGAAATTATATTCAGAACTAAAAAAATATTCAGTTTCTAACAAAAGTCTCTTTTATTGCAGCCCTTCGGAGCGATTCTGGATGTCGAAATTATCTTCAATGAACGTGGATCCAAGGTAACACTTTCATATTAGCCATTTTTTAAAATTCCCTGTCGAAACTCGGGTTTTATAATCAAACGCTCTTTACCTTTCAGAAAGTTAGAAATCGGCAATAAACTAGAAACTAGCAGAAGGTTGCAAAAACCTGAATTTTTAGAATATGTTGAGCATACGGGATACGGGGCCAGGCTAACATGTCAATTAAGTTAGGTCTCTGCTGTCGAGTGAATAAATGGGTTTGAATTGGGTTCTTAGAAGACTAGGACTACAACGCCCGTTAGCAAACAGTATAATGATTCTATAATAGTCTGGGGGCTTGGTGTCTTTCTATTTTCACAGTTTACACGTAAACAGGCCACATTACAAAATAAACATGGGACCTGGTGGGCTTTAGACTGGAAAAGTAGGGAATAGAGCAAACAAGTTGAACTTAGTTTTTCTGGTTAACTTCAGCCCTCGCCTGACCCTTGTCGTCACGTATTACCTCCTCAAGTGTGGATTGATCTTCCCAATCTTAACGGACTCTGAACTCATACTACTTACTTACTACACACACTTCTCCTTTCCCTTCTCAAGCTCTATTGGTGGTAGTTTGGTATTTTTCACTTTTGGTCTGCTCGTGTATGATATGATACGGAACGTCCTTGGTCTCTGTATGTTTTTTGGGGAGTTTTTATGTACCTGTACTCTTTGATATGTAAAAGTAATAGTAGAACTTCCTTCCTATTCAAATGAATTTTTGCCTGGCCTGATCTCATAAAATTCTAGGTAATAAGTACGGGTTTTGATTGCACTCAGCAAGCTTGATGTTGATTCTAGAATCCAAGCGGTTGTCTTGTATCGCGTATTTAGTGGAATGAATTATCAGTTGGGATGAGAACTTGGGAAGCTAATTTGCACTGCATTTAACAAATATGACTTATTTAGCTAACTAATCTAGTACACATAAATATTGGGTAACACTAGAAGGAAAGGGGTTTACAGTTTACATGGTATTCAAAAGCTTCTATTTTTGGCCCGTCATGTTGCACATTTTACCCGCCATCCAACATCAAATACCGCTTGTCTGAATGTGTTCATTTGTCCGCCGGGTACATATATTGGTCTGAACTTTGAACAAATCGAAATTGTACTAGAAATTAAAATCGACGTGGAATAAATTCAAAATTCACTGAAGCCCCGTTACCCTAACATTTATATTCCGTCGGGCAAAATCGATAATGAGAAGGGCAAAACTGGCAAAACTAAATATTCCTTAGAGCATTATCGGTACCGGGGTAGACAAAGTATTATGTTCCGTCGCGCATTTCGGTACAGGAGACAGGCAAAACATCTATAATCCGTCGGACATTTTCGTTGCAGGAGACGGGCTAAACATTTATATTCCGTCGGACATTTTCGGTTTCGATGCGGGCAAAAATGAATATTCCGTTGAGCATTGTCGGTACCGAGAAGGGCGAAACATTTATATTCTGTCGGACATATTCAGGTCCGAGGCGGGCAAAAATAAATATTCCGTCAAGTATAATCGGCAAAGTGTCTTGACAACAATAATTTTTAGCCGAGGTGTGCAAAGGTGGTGGCGGGTAAAATGTGTTAGCGGGCAAAACCCATTTTAAGCTCCAATAATTGTCACGCGGAGCATCAGTATTCAGTTGCATGATGAAGTTCAATTGCGTCGTACTCTATGCCTTTTAAACACTTGGTTATGGTAATAGTTGTTAATAAAGATGGATAAGCACTTTGGATCCAAAGCGTAATACCAAGCATTAGTTTATATTTGGGCCTTGGGTTAATATTATAACTTGTCTAACTATAGTGACACGATGATAGATGATGACATTGTAGACTTTAGGTGTTCCTACCTTGTTTGCCTTCCCCGTAGTACTAATCCTCGACGAGCTAGGAAAGTTTTCCAAGTTCCATGCATACCAATGGAGCGTGGTCGTTGGGTGAAAGTGATTCGTACCATGGTACTCCAAGCACGATTATGAAAGTAGACAGCTGCTGGAGAGAAGTTTGTGAAAAGTAGGTCGCATCAGTCATGTAGACAGACAGATCATATCTATAACAAGGGTTTAAGAAGAACAAACCTGGCTAGATTCAACAGTGGAATCATGCGGCTTAGTAGGGAAACAATGGAAGTTCCCTTTACTTTGTATAATTTTGAATATACTCAAAATAAAGACGCGTGCGCTGGGATATTAATATTAATACTTTCTCTTTATACTAAAGTTAGAAGTTTGGAACTATCTGATAAAATGTCGCGTAGAATTTAGCGTCGTCCAATCCTGAATGGCTGAATGTGAATGTCTTGTCTGACAGGATTAACTGCTAATCAATCAGAGGAATCTAGCATGTGTCTGGTGTGCTAGTCCAGATTCCGTGTTAGCCTTTGACGGTAAAATGGGACTTTACCGGCCTTTCCGTCACAGGAGCTAATGACAAGCGAGTAGCTTTGAAAGCTGAAAGCTGGTCATTAGACGCTCATTATTTTGATACCGGGGAAAATCTTGGGTAGTTGTTTATTGTGTGCTGAATCTTTGACCGATTTTTGTTATTATTATCCCTTGACTTTTCTCTTTAGGGTTTTGGTTTCGTAACATTCGCAAGTTGTGCTGATGCTGAACGAGCACGTGAGAAACTTCATGGCACTGTCGTAGAAGGGCGGAAAGTTGAGGTGTGCATGACCAAATTCAGTCACGTATTGTATTCTCTTATGATTAACTTTTATTTGTTGCTTCTTGTATACTTCCTTGTGATTAACTCTACTTCTGCTACCAAAAAACAAATTTACAAAATATTCACTTATTCCTTTCATTTCCCAAAAAATGAAACAGGAGCTCAGAAACTAATGCTACTTTGTACTTTTGCCCAAAGCGATGAAATGGTATGGTATGTTGATAATGAGGATGGTATGAGTTACAGATGCTACTATTCTTACAAATATGCAATCAAAATATTCTATTAGCTCTGTGGAAATCAAATTGGACCCAAGTGTTCAGCACTGACACTTTTCTCTTCAAAAGCACAGTGCCCCCACAATGCTGCTAGTGAATGGTTGACTTTTGACTTCGCATTTTCTTTTTTGGCGAAAAAACATTTTTTTTTTGGCTTTTGGATGTTCTTTCTTTTGTGAGCTTTCTCTGCTTTAATGGTGGTGGTGGTGCGTACAGAATGAGAATTATTAACAGTCACACTAACTCAACTCGGACTTTGTTCTGTTTTACCTGGGCTGTGAGTCGTATAACCTCCTTATAACCTCTCTGTTCTACTCAGTTCTTATCACACGTTTACTAACAATTTGATATATCACACAGTAACACGTTGCAACAGTCGGTCGAGTCGTAGTAGTCGTCTCTATTTAATTTAATTGTAGCTGAATCATTCGGACTTTCAATTTCTCGGTGCATGTTTGACACTATCATCGGGATGACTTGACACGTGGCATGTTTTAACCTATAGCAGGGGACAATCTCTTAGTTATAAAATATAGTTTATTTTGGGGGATTTGCAAGCCTGCGAGGGTCATTTCAATAATTGTCAACGCTGTTTGATATTGATAAGTGAAAGTGATATCTCTCTGGTAAGGATGAATGCATTTGGCTGGAACTTTCACCATGGTTAAATTAACTAAATTACATTTCACCAAAAAAAAACTGGGCAAAAATTTCAACAGGGAAAGTTTTAAGTAAGTACAACGAATTTTAGTCGAAAATCTCGATTCTGCATTATTCTTAGTCATATTTCCGAAATTGGGTACTTACTTAACCTTGTTTTTGGTGAAGATTTCAAGAGATTTTTTCAACTAATATGGATGAAGAATTTTTTTCCCAAAATGGGTTGTTTAAAAGAAAAATTAATTTTCGGCGAATTTGTTCTACAAATTATCCCGATGAATACTTTTGCTCCAATTACCTGTGGTAGAAATTTCAGCTCAATTTAGTCATCCCTACCAGAGATATCGTTTGTCAAAAACGCTACGAATTAAAGGAATGACCCTCGCACGTGTACGTCGTGGTATTCACATACCTTCGAATAATCAAGATTTTTGAGCTAGATTCCAGTAACGTTGCCTAATTCCTAACTTGGGCCCGCTGGGATAGAGTAATGTTTCTTAGGTGAAGAGGTCCTTGGAATAAAACTGCGTGTCTCATCCGTATGTAAATAAATGAAAGTCCTCTCCAACATAGTAATCGTCAAAGGGAAAGATGAGATAAAATTGGGAAAGTAAAGTGAGCTATCCTAGAATTGAATGCTAGAATGCTGGAACGTAAATCAGTCTTAATGGTTGAACATTTCCATTCCATTATTCAAACGGAGGAGGAACGGGGAAAGAAAAGAATGCCGTTTCCAGTTAACAACCTCTGGATAGGGATCCAAGCATTATTGTAATGGTTTGAAGCGAGGACCAAGCCCGTCTCTACGCATACATGATGGGGGATATGGGCACGGGTTCCAAATCTCAGTCAGGTTTTACATTAACTCGTCTATTCAACAACCAAATTGAATTTATTGTTGCTCAGAGAGCCTTAAAATATTTTAATCTTCATTGTGAGGGGTAGGAATCCTCAGCGACTGCGCCAAAGGCTCTGGAGAAAGCAGGGAAAGTGGGAAGCGAGCTTTTAATTTTTTAATTTTTTAAAATTGGTGAATTTCAAAGATGTGAGGTAAATAGCTTGTATGAAATGTCGTAGTTAGGATAAGATCTGTTCGTAGTCCCGATTTACTTGCCTGCACTTGAGAAATCAGAAAGCTAAACTTTCTCCCGCATGATTGCACCCAGCACCCAGCAAAGACCCAACAAATGTCAATATTTTATAACTCCCTATTTACTTTTGGATTTCAAAGTTGATTGGGATCCGTTCTACCTGTAGTTGCACCACGAGATCTCCTTTTGTGTTTGATCAGTGAAGCATTGGATTCTGTTTACAGTAATCAGCATTGATTAACCCTGTAACGGGTAGAGGCAGAAAGTAGCACACATTTTCAACTTCCACTACTTATATATTTTTTGCCCAACTTCACTTCAGAATCCGTGCTGTGAATGCAGAGTCAAAGGTTTGCTGGGATTCATTGAAAAGCATGCCACAATTTTAGTTTTCCCCCCTTTCTTCCTTTCCTCTTTCCACTTTCCACCAACCTCTCCTTTCACTCTCCAAACTTTCTCCTCCAAGTTAAGGTAAAAAGAATTAATCCTTGAAACTCGGGAAACTGGTCGCTGTTGGTCGGGAAGGATAATACTCGTCTCGTACACCAATCTAATTTGATATCATTGACTTATTTGATCTTTTTATTTGAAGTATCAAAGGGAATTTCATTTCAGGTCCAATTCCCCTCAAAAAAAGTTTACTTTTTCCCCCCGTCCTAAATATTGGAACTCCTTTTGTCTTTTGGGTTAACCAGAATTATGAAATGTGACTCGAATAGAAATGAGAGTTGAGCCAAGGATACTTCGTGCGGAGAGGAAAACCTGCAGAACAGAAACTATGGCAACTTTCCATCACCCTGTCCAGGAAAAAGTTTCTTCGTCGAGCATTCCGCTGTAAGTTTGTTGAAATGCCTGACCAAAATAAAATACCAAGGTATACTAGAACTTTGTGATGGTCTAATGTAGAATCTGTTAAGATCTACATTAGGCCCTGGCAAAGGACAGATCAGTTATGAAGATATAAAGTAAGTGGCTCAGTTTTCGAATAGAGGAGCACATACAGATCGATGAGGAAGATGAAAGTTTTTGTTGTAACTTTTCTTTTTTGCTTTGGCACAACTATGATCAAAGTTTACGTTACCGTCGTCGCACTAGCATGAAGGTGAAGCATGGAACTTTCAAATCTTGTTAGAAGAGGAAAATGAAGGCTACGTTAGGTCAGAGGCTTGTGCCACAGCCAGGGCTATTTGCAGAATGTTGATGGCATGGTCCAAGAGACACGGTACAGAGACCAAAGCGCTGCTGGTGAAATGTACGGCAAAACTCCCCTGCAACTGCATGCATGGCAACACAAATAATAATATTTTATCCATATTCGAGCATCTCTTCTGGTCTGGAGAAGACGTGTTTTTTTAATACACCGCTGCTCGATGTGTTCCCACCACCAAGTGGTCTGCGTGACTATTCTTCTATTTGCCTTGTTCCTGTCTCACTTTTTTTGGAATGAATTTTGAATCTTATGTATTTCCAGGTATATCTGATTTTAGGGCCTATTGTGTCTGGCCTCGGGAAAACTACACTCTCTCATAAACTTTGTACTGTCTTATGGAATGTTCGCTTGTACACATTTCTGACACGTTGACCTGTGTTTTTTTCAGTGACAGGTCAAATTGAAAGCATCATCTGTCGTGCACACTAACCTTAAGTACTTCAAGTATCTAGAAGTATTTAGTGTTTGTCTTCTGTCTATTGAGCATTTGTGATGTCTGATAGTTAGAACCTTTGCCTGATATGTAGCGAATCAAAAAGCTATGTTGAGTTGATGCCGTTGAACTAACAGGTGAGCGTGTGTTAGATTTGGTATTTTGGTCGAATTTGACCAGGTGAATATTGAAAACCACCAGTGGCTATGCAGCTTTTTGAAATCAGCTTTTATATGTCTGCTTCCTGCTTCTGAAAACACGGCGTGGCACTTAAAGACGACGGAAATACAAAGTACTGAGACTGAAAAACAAGATTTTTCGCAAAGTGCAAATTGTACAGAGTAGCATTGGGTTTTCACTTTAATGTTTCTGCATATATTTTTAAACTTTGACTTTCTTGTATGTGTATTTCCTCATTGATTTGAATTCCTACTAATATATGTATTTGTGCCAATGTTCCTGTACAGGTGAATAATGCTACTGCTCGTGTTCAGACGAAGAAGCCAATTACAGCTGGAATTACGAACGGTAAGTGATACGACCGTAGTTCATAGATGCTTGAACTTTTTCTGCAGTTGCTTTTCATCTCTCACTGCCTCTATTAGTTCTAAGAAGCCGGTTTTGTGCAAAATGCTTCCTGTTCTCTTCTCATGCTTTGGAAACCCGTTCTCCGTTTCTAAGGTTCCCTGACACTATCTCGCGTATTGATCGGGGATTGGGCTATGGTCATGGGCACACAGGTGATGGGTTTGGCTTCACTTTGAACTTTGAACTCAGAGAGAAAGAAGTGCTTTTTGGAATTCTGTTTTCTAACTGTAACGGTAACGTGGGGTTTGGTGAAATTCTGCGTAGTACCACAATTTATAGCAGAATTATTCAATATGAAAAAAAATTGAGAATTGACTCCAAACACCGGACTGTACACTTGCCCTGACTACGTTTGCTTTGCGTGTTTAAGAATATATTGAGATTTTGAACTTGGCGCCAGAGACCCCCATGTTACAACAGGGAAAAAGTTTGAGCCGTTTGAGCGAGATTCGTCCTGGCAGTTTGGCTATTTTTAAATTATTGACACTGTCGTGTAAAAAAATACGCTTTATCTAACGTTGCGAGATTGATACTTCATCGAGCGCGTAAAACTTGTGTTAGTCGCTGCTGAGGCCACTAGCAGGCCCATTGCAGAGCGTGTCAAACTTTCCCCATGCTCTAGCGTGTATGTGTATGGCGCCAAATTCAAATCATAATATATCTCCTTAAAAAAAACCCCCAAAACAAGTTTTAAATATGCCATAAGAGTTTCGTATTTGACAGCCAGTCCTCTCGCTATGAATTATAGCTGTTAAAAATTGGTATGCTCTGAATATTCACGGATTCTGAACACATGTACAGGATGCTAGTTGGGTTGGGTCAATTGCAAGTCCTTGCAATTATTCCACCTCACCAGAAGTCGTGGAGTGCTCTCACATAGCCCTCTGTGTTCCTACTTTAATTAACCTGAAAGTCCTGAAAGTATATTCTGTAAATATGCTCGGGGCCTGACGGTGGGAAAGACGAGCAGTTTTATGGGGACAGTACAGTAGTTTCAAAGTTTGGAAGGATGAGCTTTCATGACTGAATAGTATCCTAAGGCAATGACAAAGTTTCAGGTTCCAGGAGCATGAAAGCCCACTGATGCTCTGAATTTGAATTTAAACAAAACTTGAAAACTTTCTTTGTTCAACTTTATATTCTTGTAATGTAAACTTCTCCCAAGCTAATTTATCATTCTTCGTCCTAAATATTTAATGTTCTTCCGTCAATGTAGTCAAATTGAAGCATGCAATATGCAAGAGTGAAATAGTAGCTGTGGTCGGTCATGGTGACGAAAACCTGGTTGAGGATTGAGGAGTGAATTGTTCTGGGTTTTTGGGGCATGCCAAATTGAAAATGTGTTGCAGTTTCTTCTGCTTTTGCGAAAACGTTCTAATTTTGGTGTTTAAATTTAAATAATGGTTGACAATGTCAAACCAAATTTTCGTCATTTTATTTTAATTTTGCAAATTACATTAACCTGAGCGGATATCTGGAAAGAAGGTTTATAAATTGAGATGCGAGCTCATTCGTTTTTAAGAAATGGGTAAATCGGGTTTTCGTCACTGTTCACAGTGAAACCAGTTTCGAATTCGTATTTAAGTTTCATGATGACATGATTTGTAGGTGTTAGATTACCTCAACTCCCCTGGTCATGGATTGGTCCAGCCGCAGCCGCATCCCTCCCCACCAACCCTCTAGTTTTAGCATCTAGACCGTTAAGACGAAGGTAAGTGAAAGTTTCAAGTAGAATTCCCTACTCCAAGAATGAGTCGGGAGAGAGATTTGTTGAGAGATGTAATCTAGGGGGAGAAAAAAAAGAAACTGTCTGGAGGACTCTGGAGACTTCAACGCAGCAAAGTTACAGTACTCACAATACACAATGCCCTTTTGAATTACGTGATTCCTGGAGTCTCCAGGGTTTGGTCATGACAGGAAGTATTAGAATAGGAAGGGAGAATTGGGAGCAATGCCGAATTTATAGAAGAAGAACACCATGTTCTACTTCCAGGAAGAGCTACATACTTAAGTGAACTGAAGCCAAGCCAGGTGGTTTTAGGCTTTAGAGACTAACGTATTGCAAAGTTAAGAAAAATTGGAATATCCCAAAGGCTTGTGGGAAGCCGAAGAGGAAGTGTGCAGCAGGGGCTGGAAGAGAAAGTCTGTGTGAAATATTGGAGAAAGGATCTTTGGGATGGGATGAGCTGAGCTTATGTATGTAATGTTAGTAGGTAGGTAGGTGTAAAATATAAATGGAGATGGAAGGGACTAATGTGTCCCAGAAGGAAAGCCGGATGTCTTAAGATCCAACGTTTGATTATTCCTCAAGTGTTCACTCACGGATAATTTAGAGTTTGAACTAGCTCCAGCCTCGGTTCAGCTTCCCGCTCATCCGTCACCCTGTCATATTCTAAACTCTAACCTCTAACCCGGCGGGTTGGGGCTGGCAACGTGTCAGCAGTTGAACGAGGGTAGTTCCATAAGTTTTGGCACTTCATCTTAGCTAATGGATGCGCCAGACACGTAATCGAAATGTGCCAGATTTTTGACATTTATTGCCAGATATTTTTTAGGACTACGTACAGACAATTTTTGACTAAAAATTCGTACAAATGTTCTTTGGACTATGATATATAATTTTTCCATGTCAATTCCATTCTGTGGCTAGTTTTGTCTATAAAAATCGGTCATCCTGAATTAGGGTATGCTTGGCACTCTCTGATTTGGGTGGAACTTGGCTGGATTGTTTATAAAAGTACTAATTATATAAAATGTAATGGCTTAACAAATATAATATGACTAAATTGGCAAATAGCGCGTTCTCTAGTCAGTCCATTGAATATGCCGACAAATTTTCAGCAAAATTCGACATTCTTGGGCACAAAACACAAGGTGTGTGTAGTCTGTAGCTCTTCTTGAAAAAATCAAGCAAAAAATACCAATGATCTCTGACGGTTTTTGGTTAAATGTCTGGCTCTTTTGCCATTTTGGTGTTTCATGCAAAATTTTAAAATAATTTTTTTTAAAGCATGTATGGAAATGTTGGAATCACCCTCGTAGAACCGGGAAAAACCCGTGAAATGCGACGAATATGGCTCAAGTTTGTTAGTGTCAACGGAAATGGATTGAGTTTTGGGAGACTTTAACGAGTTGAAGTCATGACATGCGTTTTGTCAACGGGTAAAACACAGTTGTCGTGCTGGTTCCGGTTAGGTAGACAGAGAAATGGGAAATGGCCCTGGCACTTGTCTTGGTACTTGGTCTTACTTCTAATAATACGTCGTCCTAGAATTCCCTCTTCCCTTTGTAATCTCTGGATATTAGTTTGGGTTTAGAATTACCTACGGTATTCCTTTATTGCATTCTTGTGAAATTCCTTGCCTGCTGCTTGTCTCTGCTTTTGCTTTTTGCGGTTTGTTGAAACTATCTATCTATCTACTGTACTTGAAGATGAGATGAACTTATATTTATTCCAGTCTTATTATTACCAGAATGCTAATTTTGTTTTATGTTTCTCTATTTTGTCTTTTTGTTACCTCCATTGATTGATTGTTGGAATGTCTTTGGAAAATGATATTGGACATCTTCTTGACTGCCTCCGTCCTACTGTCTTGGCATTCTACTACATACTCTGTCTCTCTCTCTCGGACTCCTTGTTGACCACCACTCGGTCTAACTTGTATCCGTGCTGGAAACTGTTTGTGGCTTGCTGTTTTAATTGGAATGGAATGCAAAAAACTTTTTGGCACCATTTCTGCCTAAACAACTTGCACCGCCGCCCGCCCACCACCTTCTTCAGTGAGTCTAAGTGGATTACGTGGAGCTGCTATTCTCCAACGCAGTATTGGACATCGTCTGGCTGGAGTTCAGCCACATCAATCCCCGCTCATGGGAAATAGTAGCTCAGCAGCTGCCATTGCTGCTGCTGCTCTGGCACGTCAGTCATCACTCCAGAATTTGAGTGCAGCCGCTGCTGCTGGGTTGCATGGACCCCTGTAAGACACTTTTCCCTTGATTTTCAATTAATCTAAAATATACATTTTCCTTCACTTGACAAACTACTCCTCTCTTCCTCCACTCCATATAATTCCATTATTTCAATTGGATTGAAGATTGAACTGAGTGCTGTCTTGAAATACTCACTATTGATTGATGTGGCTTTTGGTGACGATCATGTGAATGAGTGTGGTACTCTGGCGGCATGGAAGGAGGTCTCGTACTGACTTGACCTCTCTGTGAATGAAACTCTGTTTGCCCTCTGTGTGAAACCATTCCCAAATGCACCCTTTCTGCAAACTTTTGAATGTAATTAATTCTTTAGTTTAAGAGCTGTTAATTATTTTTATATGACCTCTGTACATATAAATGTACATAAAATTTAGAAATATTACATGTTAAAGTGATGAAATCAGCAGTGACGCAGCAGTCATGAGTCGTGGTGAATATGTAATTGGCGCAAAATCCAAATCACTTTTTCGAAATAATTAGAATATAGAATAGAAACGAAATAGAATTAGGAAAATGGCGCATATTTAATTTGGATATTTTAATAAGTGTTTTTAAATAAACTTTTAGCAATATTTGCTCTTGCGGACAAAATTGGCGAATCTTTTAGCAATATAGTGTTTGGGAACAAAATTGACGAAATTTTGAGCTATAACTGTTTTGGGATTAAAATTGAGGAAACGTTTACCTGTAAATTTTTTTTTGGAACCAAATAGAAAAAAGTTTGAGCTATAAATATTTTGCAAACTAAATTGGCAAAGCATTTTTAATAGCTAAAGTTTCCAAACTTTGAGATTTGCATAAGCGAAATTTTGAGAACTTTTTTAGTAACTAAATCGGCCAAACTTAGAGCTAGAACTTTATTGTGAACTAAATTGGCGAAAATTTAGTTAATGTTATCATAAAATTTGGCGATATTGTATTTTGAGCTAAAGATTTCTCCTAACAAAATTGGTGGGAAAAGCAAACAATGAGCTGTTATACTGATTCACTGATTTATTCGACGCTTTTGTAATTAAATTCACAATGTTGGCGAGAAGCGTTTCGAATATATTCGTAACGGTGATGTGATTTGTAATTCAATTTCGTCAATACTTTACCACTTTCAACTAATTTTTTTTTAAATTTGTACTGCGAGGGCTGTTCCAAAAGTCCATGCATTGAAATTTGAAATACAGCTGTGTAAACCAGAACATAATCAAATATGATCATTTGAACTTCTGGAACAACCCTCGTACTTGAAAGCATTTCTCGGATTCAGAACGTTTGACGTAATCTTCGAGAAATTGAATATGTACTAAGGCCGAGTTATATAAATCTATTCCTGTGTACTTATTTTGAAGACATTTCCAAAGCCGAGATTATGTTTCCCTGATACCTTTGCTCATACCTTCTTTGAAGACTGAAGAAAGTTGGATGGTGAAAGAAAAGAAAGGAGAGACGAGGATATTGGAGTACATTTGGAAAGCTGGAAGAAGAGGCGGAGTTTCTATATATAAACCCTTCCCCTCCGATTCATATGAAAGAAAGCACCACGGGGAAACTACTGGGTTATACAATCTCGGAATTGAACAGGCGTTTCCAGAACATACAAGATTCTGCATATAGAAATTTAATGTAGAAGAATTCTCCATATAACCAAACCAAACCATTGTACAGTAGGCGTATGGGATCAAAGAGCGTCTGAATCCGAACCCCCTGTGGGCGATGAAAAGGAAGACAAGTTCTGTCCAAAATTCTCCGTATTTGTTTTTTGTTCTTATTCTGCTCAAATTGGAAATCTCCACAGCTCACTCGGCTTGAGATCATTACACAAAGGGATGTGGGATGTGAATAGGAATAAATCAGTCAGGGACTCAGTGCTGAGTTGGAAAGTAGATTTAAGGGATCAGTTAGAAAGAGAAAGAATAGAAAGTTTTGGGTAAAAGAAAAGGATAATAAATTAAGTTGTGTGTATGTTCTCCTGGTACTTCTCCTTCAACTCGGAAAGACTTGTTTTGAGAAGCGGAAGAGGGCAGAAAGGGAAAGTAGTGAAAGCATTGCATTGATTTTCCCAGAATTCGTCTATTCTACTGTATATATAGTTAGTTGTATGAATGAGTGAGTGAACATCTTTTGACTTGACATGAATTTCTTTCCTCTCGACTTGTCCTCCCACATTTAGACATCCTACATAGTTAATAAGAGACTGGAAATGAAAAGAAAACTAATCAGGTTCTCTTTTGTCAAATGTCCACAGCGGAGTCTACTATGATCCCTTCTTAGCTTCCGCCGCTTCGGATCCAAGAATTCAGGTGAGTTGTTGAAAGACTTCTATTATGTTTTTCGTTCAACCTTTGATGACTCAGTTCGTTCCATCTCAATTTCGTCTGGTCAGTTGCACCCTGTGTCAAATTCCGACAGGTCACACGTCACTCATGTACAAGAAAAAATTGTGTCAAAAATTTCAATTTTAAAAAATAGGCTAGTTAATAGTTTTCTGTAGGGTTGGTTGGAAGGTTAACCCGGTGTAAATCGAGAATTTAATGTTGCAGTCTTAGAATTCTTTGATGTATACGTATGTGTCGATGTTTTCTGTTTTTTTTTTCACATTTTATGATTTGTCGAAAAAATACTTTTTCACTAAATTTTTACTACTTATTTGTTTTTACTGATACATCAGATTATTTATTAATTTTCATTCTTATTACTAAAATTACACTTTGATTCTGTACTTACGTTTATTCATGTGTACTTTTGTAAATGTGTGAAAGAAAATCCCGGTAGTTGAAATTCGCATATCCGATAAAACCTTGGAAAAAAAGGATTTTAAAAATGCTTCTAAAATTCGATGACACATCCAACACTCGAAAAATCTAAAAATTAGAATTCAAAGAGTAAAACACGTTTTTCAAGACCTAAGTTAAACTAACCCAACTTAGCGAGAATTACCGCACTAACCTAACCTAACCTAACCTATTTGGCTTGGGCAGAACGATGTTCATCGGATATGATATAATCAACTTTCTACATTTTTTAATAGAATTTTACGAATATATAAACGGACTTTCTCCGTCTAGTTTTCCCTTACTTACCGAAAAGTAAAAGGCGCAAAGCTTCATGTTACACATTGAAACGATGTTCTGCGAACCTTAATGTAATTAGCACAGGTGCAGCTGACTGGTCGAAATTGACGTGTAGCGAGATGAGTCCATCTACTTTCTATTGTGTTGGGCCAAATGTGAGATGAAAGATGTAAGTAATACTCAGGCGCGCTCTACTGTGTGTGCTCAACTCAGACGCCTCTACCTATTATGTCTTGTATGTCTCTGTTTCTGGACGTCTCCAGATCTCAGAGCCTTATAGTGTTATAGTCTACTCTCCTTGAGCAAGAAATCAGAGTCACTGGGGAATTTTACCCATTTTCGTTTAAGGAGCTTCTTGCGGTTTACCTTTCTTCCAACCAACAACGTCGCACTTCATTCTCCTTTCCCTTCTCTCTCTTCACTCTCTGAAGCCTTTATGCCTTTATACGTTATGGAGTCTCTGACCAGGACACACGTAGTAGATTGTACTGGGCTTTCCCTTCACTCTTTAATCACAACTCCCTCGCTTTACTTACCTTTCATTTCTACTGTACTTCTTCAGCTCGGGTTCGAGCTCTCCAAACGAGCGTCTCTATCTTTTTTTAAAGCTTCAGGAGAGTACAAGATGCTAAATGCTACTGTGAAACTTTAGAGCGGCGACCAAATTTCGTATTCAGAACACTGTATGCTCAAGTTCCGTATGCAAATAAGTAGGATTAATATTCCTTTGCCGCCTTAAAATTAAAATACATTTGCAGAACTAATATTGGTCAGAAGGTGACAAGATACTGTATTTCCACCGTTGACCACTGTATTTCGGCGATTTTAGTGGGCAATTACTGTATTTCGATGGGTATTCACTGTGTTTTAGCGATTCAAGCAGAAAATTCTTTTTTCCAGAGAGAAAATACTGTATTTCGGTGGATATTCACTGTATTTTAACGATTTAAGCAGAAAATTCTTTTTTTCCAGCGGGAAAATACTGTATTTCAGCGGTTAAACGCTGTATATCGGCGACAATAGCGGTTAGTCACTGTATTTCGGCAATTTTAGCGGGAAATTACTGTATTTCAGCGGATAATCAATGGATTTCCATAATTTTAGAGGGTAACCGCTGGATTGCGGCAATTTCAGTGGGCAATCACTGTATTTCAGCGGGTATTCATTGTATTTCCACAATTCAAACGGAATATTGTTTCTAGCGGGCAATTACAACAACTGTATTTCAGCGGGTAATCATTGTAATTCCACGATTTTAGAGGATAATCGATGTATTAGGGCGATTTCAGCGGGAAATTACTGTATTTCCGCAATTAAAGCGGACAATTCTTTATTTAAGCGGACAATTGCTGTATTTCAGCGGGTAGTCACTGTATTTCGGCGATTTTAGCGGGCAATTTCAGCAGGTTTCAGCGGTAATCACTGTATTTTGACGATTTCAACGGGAAATTATTACTGTATTTTGGCGAGAAATTACTGTCTTTAAGTGGGCAAACGGAAGTAGTCGAAAAAATGTATTTCAAGACGGGCAAAAATCATATTAGGGCAAGCAAAAAATTGAAACCGCAAATGAAGCCAAATTGATGGTGACAAGCGCTGTATACCCATTTCTATGCAAGCTTTTCAATTTCAATTAAGGTTACTGAACATGCAAAACCTGCGTAAAACCCTGTTTTTCTAATCTCGTGTAAATCCCCTTTCTATTAGATTCTTGCTACCAAAATTAATTTTGTGCCCAACTGCGTAGATCACATATATGAGGCTTCTTCCACTCACTCAGTCTCACTCAGATCATTAATTGTAAACGGATTAACGGACTGGCGATGAGGAAAGTGGGTTAAAGTGGTTTGGATCGATCAAGTTACTCCATCTTGTTCCGTCGACAAACAGCTAACGCAGGAAGTTTCTAGTTTCTGTCTATCGCGGCAGAGTAGAGTAATTCGTAATACCGTGAAAAGAAAAGTTTTTCGTTCTCCTACTACTACGTTGCTCAGAAAATGGAGTTTGAGCGTCAATTATTAGTTTGTGGAGAAATCCATTAGATTTTGAGCCTGAGCTCCGACTTCTCTGTTTACTTTTTCCGGTTACATGAGATGGGATTGACGTTCGACAGAGACAGGCTGCTTTGAGTTTCAAACATATCCCTTCCCGGTAATGGCAAATGACAGGTTGTCAGTAAACCAAGTCAACAGCCGTTGTTGGTGTTCTGTTTTCTATGAGCTCGAGTGAAAGTACAGAAGGAATCAAATGGCCCACGCACTAAGGCCTTTTGTAGATTTGGGCTAAATTGAAAAAGAAGTTTCACAGTATTGTGTTTTGCTAAGTCTGGAATGTCAAATTTGTCCCAATGCATGTGCTATTCTAAATTTATACAATAGCTTGTGGTCTTTTGGGAATCCGTTCTTAAGGAATGTCTGTATTTTGAATAGGCTACCTATGCAGCCGCTGCATCATACTCAGCCGCAGCTAGGGCGGCCTATGCTGGGGCTGCAGCGGCACAACCCGCCGGCCAGTTGGCTGGGTTTGTTCCGGGGTAAGGAACTCGTGCCAAATCGGGAAACAAGAAAATATTTACTCAACAAAAATACTATGATTTTGGCTAATCTGCTTCCTCTTGTTGTGTTGGTCCTCAATTTTGGTAACGAGTAAACTTGTAGCATTAACCAATAATAATTTCCAATTCTAACTTATAATTCCAACTTAATTAAACTAACATTGTTATGTGTTTATATGTTCCTTTTAAAATCTGACTTTCTCCAATACGAATAAACTCGTTTGAATTTCTTTCAATTATTCTTGTGCTTTTGATTGCGCTTACTGTGACTAGAGCTTGTTTAGTGAATTTGAATTTAATTCAAACTTTATTTTTTGCAGATACGCCCGAGAATTCCCAGAGACCTATCTCAGCCACAATATTGGGCCCGTTACGGGGTATGGGGTGAGTGAGCATTTACAACCTGTTTGGATACGAGGGCCATTCCAACAGTTTCCGGTAATTATGGCTGGACTTGAAGTACATAACAAAGGGATTTATGAATGAATTTTGGGTCGAATTCAGGAACAGCCCGCGCCTTGCAACCTGCAACCACTATTGGTAACCGCCAGAAGGGGTATCCATTTGCACGTTTCTGGCAAACCTAGGTTTTTGGTGGTTACTATGTAACTTTCTCCACTGGTGGTTACCGCGCGTGGGCAGTTTTTGAATTCAAGCATGTTTTCGACTTTCTAAAAAATATTTTGGGTATACACGAAAATCTATTTCTTCTTGGCTTGGTTTCGGTCTTCGGTCCACATAAAAAGCGGAACTTTGGGAATGGCCCACGGGTTAATTCAAATTGTGCCTGATGACGATGACTAATGATTTGTTTTAATTTAATTACAGACTGCCATGTACCGCAGTGGCTATAATCGGTTCGCACCCTACTGAATGAACAAAAAGGAACCATTTGCATTTTCTCCTCACTTTTGTTCCCTAGAAAAGGCATTCACTCAATAATGCTCAGGTGTGTGTGTAGGATGGAGATGGATTGGGATCGGAACGGAAGTGACTCGAAGCTACACCATTATTTACTTTACACGTTCAACTCTCCTTTTCGCATATTGTATTGTATAACCTTCTCCTTTAATTTTTTTGACTTGATCGAGGTTCTTAGTTACCTAAAACCACTCGGTAACCCTAACTTCTTTGTATGTCAGTTACAAAGTTAGTTTTCGTCTGTGTTGGTTTGATTTGTTGATATTAACTTTGTTTTTCGTTGTTGTTCCTAAACTCGTTCAACCTACTTTACTTGTACGCTCAATGAAGCACATATTATATTCTACATTACATGTTTCGTAATGTACTTACTACTTTTTCCCTTTGATTTATAAAATTCTACTTGAAAAGGGGACGCACTAATATATTATTGACGAGACTTTGAATTGAATTCAACTTCAACCCTTTTGTCAGAGTACCAATTTCTTCTCAGTTTCTTTTTCGCTTTGTGGGCATTATTAATTACAAGGAAGAGAAATAATGTGATGAACACTCGTGTGTAATCCTGTTGACAACTATAGAAATTACTTAATTATGACTTTTTTGAACAATTATATTCTTTGTGTGCCAATTTACACTATACAACTACTTACATAACTGCATTTAGAAAATAGACGTCAATTGTAAACTCACACGTTTCCTACGGACAGAAGAGGAGCACAATGTAGGAATTTAGAACTCTCCTCCTACTCGTACCAATAATGTTAATTAAATTATTTAGATAAGTAATTAATTGAGTTTGCCAAATATTAGCACTGTGTGTTGCTATTATTTGGTAAAATAGTTTAACTGCTCCAGCGTTTCTGGAGGAAGCTTATTTCAAAGCCTAGCTCGAAGTGCACCCGTGTTACGCGTTCTAATTTTCATACTTGTCACATTATTCGGCATTTCAAGCTTACCTAACAGCGTAGTAGAATGCGACAAGCGACTTCCCTTAAGATTCCACTAGCGGCTTGTGGGAAACTTCTCGCATTTTTTGACATTACAGCCTAACGTAACAGCGTAGTATGTAGAATGTGACATGCAGCTTCCATAATGCACTACGTGCGTATGGGAAACTTGTCACATTGTTTGATATTACAACTTAACCAAACAGCGAAGTAGAATGTGACAAGCGGCTTCGCAAAAGAACGCGTTTCAAGTTGCACTCCCAGTTTCGATTTGGAAATAAGCTTCCCGCGGAGGAACCTGTGCAAAACTAGAGACACGAACAAAATGGGACAAGAAGTGCAGAAGTGATGATGATATTATTACCATACCTGCTGTAACCTACTTAAGTTTTAGGTTAGGAAAGAGATGAGTTCATCTCGAAATATGAAATTATTACTCTTAAGATATGAAAACTCAAGTCGTACAATGTACATAGTATAGTCCGTCTAAATAATTAAGCTATTTAAATAACTGAGCATGAGAATTACTGGCAGCTCTTTTCTCTAATTCGTGCAGCTAAGGATATATTGTATTTGGAATTTT
Organism: Ceratophysella granulata; assembly: GCA_034694905.1. Classification (NCBI taxonomy): domain Eukaryota; kingdom Metazoa; phylum Arthropoda; class Collembola; order Poduromorpha; family Hypogastruridae; genus Ceratophysella; species Ceratophysella granulata. The sequence goes on along the minus strand of JAQFYU010000227.1, from coordinate 1,176 downwards.
TGTTAGCACTCAGCACACTCCCCTCAAATTGTCTGCAATAATTATTGACCTCGACCCACTGATATTTGATACTACAAAATAGAAGATCTGATGACGACGGAAGAAGCACAAAATGCAATCAAAAAATTCTCATTCAAAATATTTTTCAATTGAAAGTGAATCCATGACGAATCTCACATTACCAATGCAATGATTATACTCAATGCCCAAATCTTGCTCTGAAATCACACTGTAATCTCTTCAAAAGTTAATTGTTAAGCTAGATCCAATTTGTGGACACTCCCTAGTTCGTTTCTAGTATTAAAACCAAGTCTCCCCCTTGTCCTACTCGTAGAGTTTAGCCTAAGTTACTTCAATTACCATCTGGGACGTCCCAGTTTATTCAAATAAGTCTGTATATATTCTTAATTAGGAAAACTACAAATGAGTTGTAGAAAATGGAGATACGATAGCTAATTAGTGTACCCGCCGTGAGTACAGAACTACATACAACTAAAACCTACCAAACTATGTCATTTCTTGCCATGATTTATAATTTAGAGTTTTAGACAAGCATTCAAGCTCTGCTCATTCTATTTATGTTCCTCATTTTTTTTTTTAAATTTAGAACATAGTGTGTACTGGGTCAGTAATTAGAAGTATTCTTAATTAGTTGGTCTTAACTTGAAGAAGTGTCTTCCTTTCTCACGCAGAGTTTTCTTTGTTTTGTTCTTGTTCTTGCCAATTAATTCAAGATGAAGAAAATATTATTTGAAATATTACATTTTGTATGTGTTCTTCTTTTTCAGTACATAAAATACAAAATAGAATAAAATTTTCAACAGCGCCGGCGGACGTGTGTGTGTTTATTTTGGATTTGAATGCCTATTATTTCACTTGTTGACCATTTTAGATTTCCATGATATGATGGTGTTGTTTGCGGACAGGATATACGCTCTTACATGGTGTAGAATCGCTGAAATGTTTGAAGCAGTAATTAAGGTACCGATTTAGCGTGCGATCCGGCCGGATCGCACACTGAATCAAATTTTTTTTTGATTTAGTGTGCGATCCACCCGGATCGCACACTAAACTGTCTTTTTATCTTCTGTTTTTTCTATAAATTGTTAAGTATGGGACTTATGCTAATGGCACTAAGTAACCACATAAAGCAGAAATAGCAATAAGTCGAACATA
>JAQFYU010000226.1:0-27693 GCA_034694905.1 Ceratophysella granulata | reverse complement strand
CTCCTTCTCTAGGCTTCAAGTTAGTCAGTAGTCAAGTGGGTGTCTCTAAATCTCTGCGCCAACTGTGTGTACTAGACCAACAGCATCAGAAAGCATCATTTGTCATTAGTACGAGTGACCGAGAAGATCCGGATTCAGACGTGTGACCGACGTGATCCAGTTCGCTGTTCACCTTCTTTCACGCACACACAAGTGTCATGTAAGCCCAGTCATATAAGTTGATGAACACAAAGGTTGAAGGTCAGACACGAGTAAACGCTATCATAGCATAGCACCGTAGACCGGGGACCGAGATGCGACATTAACTTGAAGCAAACCGTGCTTGTGGCTCGCATAATTCTACCTCGTGTATCGTGCCTCCAACCTTTGACATGACTTTCTATACGCTTATACCTACAATCTATATGTATGAATGTATCTGGTGTCTGGCAGTAGCCAGACTCAAACTTTTGAAGCTCAGTCATCAGTGGCATCTTGTCGTTGTTGTCATCCCTCGTCTCTTTGAATACAAGTAGGTTGCTAAGGCCAAAGGCTGAAGCAAAATACACGAGCAAATAGTAGTGGGCGATTCATCGATTGTCGATTGTTGAGGGTTGGGGCTCTGAGTTAAGGATCACTTCCATCACATGTCATGTGTCATGGGATAGTGATTCAACTTGGGTTGGACCAATCTGTTGAACCACGTGAACGTTGTTTGTATCTGGCACACTACTATTGACTATACTGCTGGTGTGCTGGTTGCAAATGTTTGTCGTTTTTGTCAGGAACAAAGAACAAATGATTGCTGATGCTGATCCACCACGATTTTATTTTACGAAACGTGACATTGATGTCACAGATGACAGATGTCTTTGCGCCCTTGCTGGTGCTTCCACGCTTTTATTTTACGATATGTGACATCGATGTCACAAATGTATTTGCGCCCAAAGTGGTTCGGTTCTGGTTTCACATGGTTGAATACGTAGATTCGTCGTTGAATATACCACATGCAATGTATAGTAACGAATTGTTGATATTATTATGTCATTGTTGATATTTTCAAAATTCTCTTGGCGTGAATTGACACCAGTTCCAGTTGATGCAATTTCAATTTGTAGTTTCATACCCAACTCTAAACCCGTTCACGAGTGTACAATGGAATATTATATAGAACGTTTGTTTGTACTTAAGGTTGTGGCATGCTGCCAGTTAAGTAAGACTACATAATATGTAGTCATGTATAATATGTTATGTTATAATATGTAGTCACCTACATAGTATGTAGGTGATCACCAGGAGATTGTCGTGCCGATCTATGTAGTAGTGATGCGCTATATGCCTCGCATGACAAAATAACGGGAAGTACGATAACGAAATAAGCCTTTCTTGCCAATAAAGAACTATTTATTTAGGGTTAAACTCGCAACAAAACATTGTTGTTGGCGGTTCTTCGGTATATTGAGTACATAATAATGCGGCGAACTCAACTGATAAAATGAAATGTTGCTTGTATTTTCAGTATAACAAACGCTGACCATGGAGGAAAGTCAGAAGACATTCAAGGAGCGCAGAACATTTGGTAAGAAATGACAGCACAAAGCACAAATAATCCATCACAATCACAGATCACAACTGTGTTATAGAGCTTAATTAATATGCAACAGGCAGAGACATACAGAGGAATTAGGGAAGATGAAAATAGGAGTATGCAACAATGTAACGACAACAACGATTTACAGCAGCGAAAGTCTTGCAAAATGAAAATTCTGCGCTGAGCGTTATAAAATACTTTCTGATGCGATATAAAATGCTTTCTGTAGACCTTATATCGGAATGTATGAAATGCATGCACGCACGAGTTAGACTTCATTTTTACAGTTTTATAAAACCGAAGCGGGTGGATTGTAGCAAAGGGTGCGCACGGAAAATTTCAAAGTACTTTTTCGGTCGGTTGGTAAGGAACCTTGTGAACCTTGACCTTTACGAAGAAATGACCCCAACAAAAGTTGTAGAGCTCGCTGATACAAGCAATTTTTGTCTGAGTCAATTTGACCCTCAGTTGACCGTTGGACCGAAGCGAAGGAATTACCAGAAAGAAACTGCGAATAGGGAACGGCATTAGGAACCTCAAAATCAAAACAAAACCCGTTTAGGAAGATAAGGCTTTTCCCAGCACGCAAGTCGTAATGTAATTGGGGTGGCGGATTATGGTTTCCATTGTCTATGTTTCTATGTATATTTATGCTTTGATGCATTTTAAATTCACATAAAATAAAATAAAGCATAATACATGTAAAGCCATGGAGCTCCTTCTACATATTAGACTATCTGTATATTCTATAGATCTTCGCTAATGAATTTTTAGCAGTTTGTGCTTGACTTTTAGCAGTTATATCTCCTTTTAGTCAGTCGCCATTTTGCATTAGTTCAAGTTTTCTACTAGAAAGTACGTTACGAGAAATATTTTAACATTTGAAGCTCCTTATTCTATAAATTCCATGTTTATGCAGGTCAGCGAGTTCGAGAGGTTGAAGCTGTTCGGAAAGAGCATCCTACGAAGATACCCGTTATTATTGAACGGTACGGGAATGAAAACCAGTTGCCACCTTTGGACAGAAGCAAATTTCTCATCCCCGAGCATGTGAGTGTGGGTGAGCTCATGAAGATACTAAGGTAACTAATTGAAATCGGATGATATTGTACATTGAGACAGGCTGTGATTGTAACGTAACTATGATTAAATGTTTATACAGACGGAGATTGCAATTGAACTCTTCTCAGTCGATATTCCTGCTCGTTAATGGCAGAAATCTCCCAGCCACAGCGGCAACTTTTGCTGAAATCTATCGTCATGAACATGACCCCGATGGATTTCTTTACATCGTCTACGCCTCTCATGAAGCTTTTGGACAACCCTGTGCCGCTGACGACGACGATTAGATGCGGTCCACTCAATGAACAACACAAAATCTGAGTTATCCGTGTATCTGTTAAATTACTTTTGATTAATTTGTTCTTGGGTTAAAAGACTAGACTTCTCGACAGTAGTGCACATGTTCGCGTGCACACTCGCATTTCTAGAATACGCATATGAACTAAGTTACGGTAGCAATGATATTTCTCCCTTCACGTGTACATGTACTACTTGTGATTTCGTAACTTTCAGAACACTTTTTCTGAAACCCAGGGATTGGTTGAAGCATCCATAACAATGCTAAGTATTTTTTATTTCGAGTCCGAGTACAGAATAAGCAAGACGAAACCTGAACCTGAATGTAAGGATGTAAAATGTAACGTTAAATTAAGGATGGTTTGCTCTCCAGTAGTTCTGCCAATACGGCTCTCAACCGACACTTTATTTAAAACCAGTTGTAAGTACTCTTACATACAAAGATAAAATTGTATTATAAAAAGGCGAATAAAGCAAAATTAATTTGCGCCTTGTTAAAGTAGTGAGGTTTCAGACCAGTTCAGTTTCAATACTCCGAGTGTCAGTCTTCATTTGGGAGGGCAGAATAAGCCCACGTCAGTTTGTGGGCTTCGTCGGGTTTTGTCTTTGAGATCTTCATAAAACCCATGAACTCCAACTCCGCCACGGCTTGCTTGAAACGAAGTCTGAAATGAAATACGCAAATCTAAGAAAACTTAACCAGAAATATTTGGAATATTTATACTTACAAGTATTGAGCTTGTTTCTGAGCAGCTTTCTTTGACGAAGAAGGTTTTCCCCCACTTGCTGAATTGTCGACTACAGATTTAAATGACTGGAACAACGAAGATTAGAATTGAATTCGGGTCATGAGGAATTTAAGAATTAATTTACTGAGCAGCATTTGCTACCTACCATGTACATGTCGTTCAAATTCATACGTTTACTAGTTTGTTCCAGGTATAGTCGATAAAGAATAGACGTGTCCGGAAGACTCTCTGCCATGGAACCAGGTTCCAAATCTTTGCAGCACTCGCACTACACGGATATCAGAATAATTCTTATTACAAACGTAGCATATATCAAAACTTACGTATAAAGCACTTCACGGAATTTGTCCATACCTTTAAATACCGTTCTGGACAACACAGAGCAGTATGAATTCTTTTGTGCACATTCGGGGATATTTGATTCCGGACATATTCAACATCACTGAAGGTGAAGACCTGCAATGGAATAAGGAAGTTGTTTAATCGTTTATACATATATTGAAGCCGCAATGTTTCATTGAGTGACACCTTATGGATTATTGCTGGCCAATATGCATCAATTAATTTTAAATATTGTCTAGCAATCGAAATAACGCCGCTAGTATTGAAATTAAGTATGCTTAGTGGCTAGTCGCTATATTCGCTATGATAGATGGCTATCACAGATGTACATAACTGTCGGTAGCTAGCGCATTTTACAAATCAGCCAAAATGGCTCCAAAGTACATCACGCAATTTTTTTTACCTCTGCAAAGAAAAACGAAGATTCTGGTGAAGCTATTAATTTGGTCTTTGTGTTGACTTGCAAAAATAGCTGCACGTGGCCTCTCAGCTCATTGAATACTGGGTCTTCATTAGTAGTCTTGATATTCAGACGCAAATTCTAGAAAGAGAATAAAATTAATGACAGCAGATAAAACTGAAAGTGGATTAACAAAAAATTGATCAAGCTGAATTCATTCATGACATACTTCGCGTATAGTCGACCAGTCCGTTGACGTAGGAATAGGCACTGTCTTCTTTGGGAGATTTGAAGAGGTGGTCATTGTTTCAGGTTTCACCACTTTCGGCTCCGCTCTCAGTCGAGTCAGAAACGAAGCCAAAACCTTCGGGATTAGGCATTTTTTCAGTTTCACAACTTTGTTGCTCTTGTTTTCTTTGATAAATTCTGGATAAAACGAATGTAATTGTTATGAGTTGCTCTCTACTAAAGATCTACTTACTCTAACTAAAGTTGGAAAAGGGAAATTAAGTAGCGCTCTGCGTAACTTCGCACAATTTTGTGAAATGCTCTCAATACACTCAATGCGCTCAATGAATCATCTTATGGTTTCACTGTTTTATCGAGAGCAGTTGGAGCGTAGAAATTGAGAGTCATAGTTCAGAGGTAAGGTAAATCCTGAATTGTAAAACTTTGGGGTCAATTAAGCAAAATATTCTTGAGCAATATTTATAGAATTTACACTTTGTTTTGCTAGTATTTATAATTGGAACCTTCTTATGTGAAACTAACAACTAGCAATCTGCATGGTCATGGACACATCACAAGCAAGACACGCCAAGCCTACCGTTTACTCTGTTCAGCGCATTTGACAGACGTCGGTCCATTTCTTGTCTTGAGAAGTTGCCAACAAGACGAAGAAGCTTTTGTAAATGAGTACAATCCGCATCTGGCACCTTCCGATTAATGTCCCCACTCCAGGCAAGAGTGTACACTTGAGACAGCTGCGATTTAACAACACAATTCGTTTAGAGCCAGTTTGAATGTCGTCAACAGATCCTCCTAGCCGTCCTAACTATGGGAACTTACAGTGGTCCCAATCGGACTTTCCGGAAGTCCAATCCCCATTTCGTATACTATGAGAAGCATAACTTGCCATTCGCGGAAGTTTGAATATGCTTCCTGAAGTCTGGATCGAATGTTTTCCTGCGTTCAAATGAAACGGAAAACTTTACAATGCCGATTACTGTAAGTCATCATAGGCAATATTTAAATATTGTAGCTGATGTTGTTTGGCAACCATTGGGTATATCTCCGTCATACGTGCAGCACTCATTCGGACTTTGGCAGAAGGGCTTTCCGCTGCGGCTACGATCAGAGAAGCTCTCTCGACAATAAATTTATCCCAAGATGGAATACTCTTGACTGTTTGCTCAAAAACCTCGTTGTATTCTAGGAGCACTTCGTCACATATCCCAGCCAAGTCAGGGGAACAGAAGGTAGAGACGGGTGAGCGGAAATGCTCCATTAGACAGAACTATTTCCCCGAAAAACACAAAATAATGAGACGAAGTAGAGCCAACACATTAGGTTACAAATTACTGAAGTGGAATCAGCGAGTTACCTGGTAGGCCCGGAGAAGCCTCTTCACTGAAAACTGTTGATGCATGAAGTATTCCGACATGAAGCGAATAATGTCACCACTGACTCTAAATGGAACGTCCCAATCCAGGATAATCTATAGATTAGAAAGAACAACGCATAACGCAATATGTACAGAAGTATTTCTTCACAGCATGAACTATGTTCAGAATATGACATATGGAAGAAAGAAATGAGAGAGCAACATCAGACAGACCGCGTTCAAAAACTTCTCCAAACGGACCGGAGGTAGCACAGTGGAATAGTACTTTTTGTACTTGTAACGCGACTCCATTTCGGATGGAACGAGATTCTCAACTTCAATGAACCCATTCACGACACCCAAAACTAACATCAGTGGGAATGTACAGCAACTAAATAGAAACCGGAAGTAGAAGTCCTATGACACACTCGAAATAGTTTTGTAAGTAGATAATTGGAAAGGAACTCAATCAGGACTCTTTACCTCAAAAGCTGAAGTAAGTCCTTAGTCACGCCGTCCGGAAATAAATCACTGTCCTCAAGTAGGATCAAGACAACCGGAGCAGTATTGGTCGAACACAGCGACTTGTGCCATGTTTTTAGATCATGAATGCTTATTTGCCCCTTCTTGGTGCTTTTGGAGTCCAACACAGCAGATTCATCCTCATCCGAATTATCACTTTCTGATACATCCATCGCCTCAACTCCCTGTTACCCAACACACGTGAAAAATCATTTTCGTTGTCTAATTTAAAACTTAATGAGCTAGTAATAACTTACTCCACCTACATTTGAATTACTCATCAGCAATTGCTTGGCAATATTTTGGAAAGCCGTTTTTACATTGGGACATGAAGCTGATGAAACACGAGCCGTATGAGGGAACGATCCTTGAAGTGTACCAAATAGTGAATTGAATATTTGGGAGTTTTCAAACTCTGTCAAACCTTTGGGATTAAAAAGTTGATAAGTTCTTAGTAAGTATATTCATTGTGCCTCGTGCTGTAGGTCTAATTTTGAGAACCTTAGATGAGATACATAGTATAAATATAAATATTTCAACTGTTAGATAACAAATACTTAGTAGGTTTATCAAGTTTACCCGTAACCATGATTGCAGTTGGAATGGGTCGGTCAATATCGTCGCAAGCTGCTGGTACATTTGAAGTAATGAAGTTACTAACATGTTTTGTTAATTCTTTGTTCCAATTTTCCTCAAAACTCTGAAAAGCAAAAGTATTAATCATTAACCTGTTCATAGTACGTAACACGTAACTGATGTACTCGAATATTTGATAGTGTGAGAGTGTGACGTAATGTAGTAACTAGTAACATTGTGATAATGTGGCCATTCAATTGTCAGTAAGTTCTAAGGTACCTCTATTTTAGCCTGGAATGACTGCCAATTCTCTCGATACAGTCGATGTCGCAGTGCAGCCGTCTCCAACGGGTCAGCAAAATATTGCAGTGCATTCTCGTCCAATACGTTCTTTGATGGTTTCCTTTTGGGTTTTTGAACGGTAAAGCCCTGTGAAATTTCAAAATTGATAAAGTTGACAATGACAATTAGTGCGAGAGTGAGACGTGAGACAAAACCAGAGGTTTGGGTGGAATACCAAAGAATGTCAATGTGAGATATACTATGTCAATTAATTGTATAGTACCTGGGAGAGCGATGTAAACGCCTCCATAGCCCGGATCCGGACCCGGTATTTTCCCTAAAAGAATTCTGTTGATGGACCGAGACCGAGCTCAACCCTTTGTGTTCTGAATCCTGAACAATCACACTCAAGATCAGTGCCCGGACCGGAAGAAGGTCAACTGTCAGTCTGCTGTAGGTTAAGTTGCGTGTTGCGTTGTCAGCTGTCAGTCAAGAAGTCACACCTTCAGAGACAGAGACCTGAGAACCAGGAGCTTCATAGAGAGAAGAGACAACAGATGACAGACCGCTGCTGCTGTTTGTTTGGCACAACAACGGAGGAAAGACAAAGGTGGTGTAAAAGAATAACCGCGCTCATTCGTATTCAAATTCGGCGCACAAGCTGCAAGGATGTATCAAGAAAAAAGAAACCCAAAGAATAAAGCCACAATACGCCACAATAATGGTTTATTTACAATCTGCGCTGTGATCAGGATGGGAAAGGGAGGCCACAGCAGACAGCAGCAGTAGGCTCGTTCTGATGCATTCGTGTAAAATTATTCCGTACAAGTACGTATTTGTACATAATTGAAAACAGGAAAGTTAAAATTGAAAACAAATCAATATCCGATAAAAAAATATAAGTAGACTTATCAGGTCACTCAATGAAAACAAATAAGAAAAATAATGCAATTGTGATTTGTGATTGGGCTGTAATCAGTTTCGATTAATTATTTCGGCGTTAGAGGTTCGAGGTCAAGTACGCAGAATGTACAATTATTTTTAGTTCACTAAAACTAGCACCGGAAGCGGTTTTCAATACTGTCGTCAGCGCAGCTCTTTCACGAAGTTTGTCAAGTCTGACATTTGTGACAAATTATTTCACAATCTCTTTGTTTCGTATGTAAGACAATTGCCGCATAACAATTGGAAACAAAACCAAGATTCCTGAAGATGGAAATAGTGTTAAAGACTTATAAATAATTTCTATGTGAAATAAATGATTTCGGATTAAATAGGGCTTTCATGCTTCATTTTGTAGAAATACTTAGGTATGTTTATTATATGCTTTGATTCTTCGATTCATGTTACTTCACAGTTTCATTTCTGTATTAAATTACTTTTACCAGATGTGTTTCAAAGCCACGTTATTTTTATAAAGAATAAAATTAAGATACATGCACAATATGAATGTATTTATTTAAAACTGGCTGTTTAGAAGTCCAAGAACTATAGTTTCTATCAGCAGATACTCCTCATAATTTAGTTACTTATTTGTTCATTGATTTTCCAGAAGTGTGAAGTCCGAGTCCATCTTAAGAATGAGCGGAATGACGGTTTCAATTTGAGTACTACCTAATAAATTTGTGAAGAAAAGCTCCTCCATCGCAGCTGAATTCAACGACCTGAAAGTAGAACACAAGTTATTCAAATTAATCCAATCTTGAGGATCTCTCTTTACCCAAAATTGACACCATAATTAGGATTACAGAACAATAGGAAGGAAGAGGGAACTATGTGTTTGCTGCTTCGTGATTCACTTTTCACAAAACACGTAAATGCTTTAACTTAAAGTTTTTATTGGTGTGTGTGGAATATTAATTATTTCGAACGGTAGTCGTGCATGCATAGCAATGTAAAAAGCTCTACAATATATATTTGGCTACGATTTCGTTGGTCACTGTTATGTTACCTGAGTTGAGGTAAAAGCAGTAAAATCTTGTTTACTCTTCGGTGATTCTTCGTATCCCTCTCCATTTCTGTTGCAGAGGATAGAATATGACTTTGCAATTGGTCAAGGATCAAGGACTGGACCTCAGAGGTTGCAGAAGTGACACCGTTCCCGAAGCTTGCTAAACGTTCTGTAAGATTCGGTCAATAGAAACAAAGCCAATCAGGTTTTGCACAGTCACCTGACCTGAGACTAAGTAATTTTAGCTTTAAACTTATTACTTTATTGTAATATTTGAAGGTTGAGCCTGAGCCAAGATACGAAGGGCATAATACTCTTGACCATACTCACCTGGACTAAACATTGCCAAGGATTTGAGTCCAGCAAACTCAAAATCATCCAGATTGCAACTCTGTGTATTTTTTATAAATATTCGTAGTTTGGAGACATGTTCTGCAATACTTGCGAGGCGAGATGATGTGCAATTAGCTTGCAGGTGAACTAACAAAGCATTCAACACATTTGTCAGTGACATCACGGTTTGACACTGAACTAATCCAATGGTGAATAGTTCGCTCCAAACAGATTTTGCTACTGCCACTTGCATATCATACCTAGAGCCAAACAATCAGATATTTATTGTAAACGTTCATATACACCAATTGATTGCAAATGAAATGAGCGATCTCACTTCTCATATTCTATGCTACACGACATTGAATTAACGTTAAAGAATTTTATTTATTTTTGCAGCTCTCGCAACCAGGTATTTCGAATATAAAGTCACGAGTTTCCATCATTGCACTTACTTTAGGGCTTGAAAGGCAGGTAAGGATCTGGCCCAGTGAATAGAGAAGAAAAGTAATCTGGATGCTGTTTCGCAGACATATTGAACATTTAGAATGCCATTGCACGGGGAGGGCCCAGGACTGATAAGGTTGAACTGAGCACTGGTTTCCGGAAGAACATTGTCCTTGTGGATGCCGTCGAAGAGAGACGAATACTTCTCGTCATCTTTTCCCTGATTCAAAGAAAGAGAATCCTTGAATTGAATTGGCAATTTACAATTCCTGCGTCCATTTTTGGTTTCGGGGTTCTGGCCGCATTTCATCTCTTTCATCCGTTGTATTTGCCCGAGTGTTTGTCGCTTGGATTCATGGCTCTGTAGTAGTAGAAAAATGAGTTGTGTGTAAAATCTCGAAACGGAGAGAGGAACTTACATTCCACGTGTTTCAAATATTTCAGAAGCAGCCATTTAAAGAATAAAGAACGAGCATTTCTTACAAGGGGCTGCTGCTGCAACTGTATACTTTAACTGGAAACATTAAGCTCAAAATAAGACGGTGTCGATGATGGACGAGCAAAGTTTAATCGTTCATTTAGGTATACAATTAATATCTTCTTACTACTTGCCAAAACCAATACGATAAGCACTGGCGTGACAACACAAACACAAACAAACCCCGGAAGCCGTAATTCATACTCATCATGTACTTTGTTTTACCTCCGCAGTGATCACATCTGAAATAGTTTCAATAGCTTTCGCTACAACACTCCGCTCTGAAGTGTCATTCTCTCCGGCACTCTCGGATCCTTCATCATCTAAATCAAATAACACTTTGGATTATAAGAAACTGGAGCTTAAGTACCAAGTACCACTAAGTAGTTATGTGGTTCATTACTTCAACTCTACAAACAAATTGATTTGCGACTTGCACACCTTGAAAACTGTTGTTGTCGTACATCATGAAGTTCTGGGAGAACAAACTAGGAGCATCCGAGCTAAACAGTGATCCAGGTGACAATGGGGCGGAAATGTCTTCAGAGTTTTCCCTCTTTGACTGATTAGAAAGTGGCTTGCGTTCATGCTGAACTGCTGCACAAAAACGCACATAGTCACAGTCTCAATCTACAAAAATCCTGGTAACTAAGCAAACACTACAACTACGAACCACGAAGTTTAAACGTTAAGTAGAATTTAAACACGGCCAACGTGCCAATTCAAACCATGAATATAGATTTAGATCATCAAAGCCGGCATCAAAGTGAAAGGTAGACACCAGGAAAGCGAGAAATGGAAACCTATCCGAAATGTCACCTTCAATATTACTTTATATATTCGTAGAGGTTTAGAGAGCCTAATAATACTTTAATCTTAAAAAATCAAAAATTGTCTGTCATATTACTTCATGATTCGGGATGCCTTGGTTTTGTTTTCGCTATTATATGCAATAGAGAAGCTCAATTGGAAGTGGAAGCTCACAGTCAGAACGCATTCCCATTTGAAGGCACTTTTGCAATCTGCAGTATTGACATCTGTTGCGATGATGCTTCGTCACTTCACACGTCTTACTTCCCCTACAAGAATATCCAAGCTGCTTTCGGATAGATCTCTTGAAAAATCCTTTGCATCCTTCGCAGCTAATGGCACCATAGTGTCGACCTGAGTTGAGTACATAAATAGAGCTATGATTATGGGGGATAAATCTTATGCCATCACAACTCACAACCACAACAAATATAACTTTAGAACAGTGGATTCAGTATACTCTGTGAAGATAATTATTCAGTGTTGAATTGTCAATACTTTAGTGTGAACTTATTTACCGAAATTATTAAATCACGACTCCAAAAATCGAGTCCGCAATTAGTAAAACTAACCTGAGGCTCGATCACCACAAACAACACAGGCGTCTACTGTTAATCCAATTGTGTTTCGATTCTTTTCATATTCGAAAAGTTGTGCAGCGGTTATTTCTTCCATCCCTAAAAAATATCAAAAGACCTCAAATTAAACAACGCATTTTCATTGCATATAAGTACCACAACACAAGCAAATGAAGCCAATATGTTGCTGTAACGTCAAAACAACTCATTTTCGGTGCAACAATCTCTTGTAGTGGTTGCGTACAAAATGTACAATACATAGATATGAGCACAATAACCTTTTATTGTCCACCTTTCAACTACAACCACACTACTACGAGACAAGGCCAGACAGTTGCAGAAATTGAAGTCGATGACTGCCTATTAATATTAATGTCAAAGAGTATGAACAGAATTGGCAAACATGGTCTGCTGGATTGCTGATCCTGATTATTCAGTATGCCCTTAAAGCACCCAAGTTCAAGTCATACTAATCCTAAGCATTTTAGGTAAGTACTTAAACAATATACATATAAGCGTTAAAATTGCAAACCAAGGTTTGACCCAGCCATATGCCTCGATGCAACTAAATGTTGAACGCCTTTTGTAGATTTAAAACTATCGTTTTCGTGTACTTATTCCTTATTTGCAATTACCAGATGCCTTGACAACCGTAAGTAATTGCCTGTTAAACGATCTTGGTCAATCAGACTTTTGGTTTCGTAGCTGTGACGTTAGCCTATTCACTATGACACTCACTAAATCACTAGCCACGGCTTCGTTTCTCGCCTCCGCTTCCAATCCAACTTTGCCGATGGAAGAAAACAAGAGGTGACCGGAGATCCCACAGAGCACATTGAAACCGGTCATAGGTAGTATAGGTCATCATGCTGTGCTGGTAGTGCCAGCCACATTCACCTCACGGCCTCTTCTCTTTGAATTCGGAAAATTCGACCTACTGTAAGTTCATCGTCCTATATATCAACGGGAAGCCGGGATTGGGATGCTCTACATAATAGTGTAATAGCCTCACAAGATGCAACATTCCACATTACAACGGACATGCCGTACCGCCCACCGCACCGTATTATCTATTTTTAATAGTAATATGCATTTTTTATATTTATATGTATATGTATCTCCTTTGATCAAAGAAGACTAGCAAGTACAAAGTATGGAAATTGTTGATCTCCAAATTCCTCATACTTAACAATACCAAACCCTAGTAAGTATGTTTTCTTGACTCAAAATCAAGACTCAAGCCAAACAAGTCGAAATGCAATGATGTCAATGTCATGCGAGACTGACATACAGCCATGTCCATCCATGACATACGCTTCCAGCTTCGTGGTGGATGATCACTTGCATGCATGCATTATTATGGTGAAAATTGACATTTGTTCCTAGTCTGTCTTTATTTCTTTGTCTTTTCCTTGCCATCTGTCTATCCAGTATCTGTCATGTTAGCTTGTCACCCTGTTCATACCTGATCCGGATCCCGAGTTTACGGTCGTCTGAGACTGTGACTGAGGAAGAATGGTGATGGGTAGTGGTGAGTAGGCACTCATTGTTCAGCTCTGCGTTCCGTGAGCGGGAAAGTCCGCCCATACAGGGCTCTGGCGGTACTCGAGCTCGAGGTGTGTGTTCTTCTGGAGGACGCGGACTGACCTGAGTCTTCTGGTCAGGTGAGGTCAGAGTGCTGAACGGGTTTGAGCGACCACAGATCCTGTCTCCTTCCTTTGCTCCGATCTGGGTTCCAGGGAGGAAGAAGCTTGTTGACGAAGATCAAAGATGGGCTTGGCTTGGCTGGGTGGATGTGTCAGAGGTTGAGTGGAGGTTGGGCTGACGTCACGTCCACCTTCAAGCTCACTCGGGGACGGGCAGGACAAGGAGGGGAGATGAGACCTAGCGACTCGGCCGGCTCCTGCCTTCCCATCATAATGCCCTCTCTACTCTCACTCGCTTCTGGGCTGCGAAGTGCGAGTGGTGAACTGGAGGTTGAAGTTGAGCCGAGTGGACTCGTCCGAGGAGAGGAAGGCAGATGACCCCAGCACTCCAGCAGCACAGGAGCTACAGCTCCGGGCCACGCTCCCGGCTCACCACACACCCACCCTCCACACATCCCTCCCTGCCTGCCCACCGTCGTCGCCCAACACATCCCTTCTCTCTGGCTCCACAACAGACGCCACCAAGCAAGCTCCTATTGTTCCCAACCTTTGGTCACGCCTGACCTCTCATCGGAATCCACGCACAACAATGATATGAAGCTTACTCCATGTTTCAAACAACCCGTCGACATACACTACACAAAATCATGCATTAAACTCGGTTTAAAATTTACCTTTGCCCTTTGAAATTGTCAAAGTATGAATTTCGTATTCTGTTATTCGTATTTTTTAGTATTATTGAGGTTAATGACCGATAAATGATGGTCGAGGTCCTTACATGCATTCGATTTGCATTTTGCATGAGCTAATATACATTTAAATAGATGCTGATAGATACAGTGATATTTTGACATGACGCTTATTCCATCCACAACACAATTAAATCAAAGATTATTCAACCAATAATTAAGATAAGAACCGAAAACCCCAATGAAGAAAGCGTGCTGGAGTTCGAAGTATTATAGCTGGCAATTATTTGATACTTCACTGATCACTGATCACTGATCCAATCTTTTCACCGTTTATTCCTGGCATTTACCCTTTACCCTTATTTTGACTTGGAAAAAGTGAAGGTATGAATTTCGCATTGGGTTGCATTGCATTGACATGACGCCTCCATCCACAAGATAGTGATTGGATTAAATGTACATACAATAATTTGATGCTACACGATCCAATAGAACCTATTCTCCTTTTTCCTGTTATACTTCATCTTTTTTTTTAAAAAAATAGCTCAGTATAGAAATAGTATGTTGTTATAATATAGTACATAGTATAGTACATATATGTTATGTTATATGTTATATTATATGTTATAGTAGTATGTTATAATATAGTATGTTGTTTTACTTTGAAAGGATAATTATTTACCCAACCAGCAGCAAAATCGATTGATTAAAACACGATTGAAAAAATAAAACGTGCTGGGCTGGGACCTGGGACCTGGATTAGCTTAGAATTACTTGATGCGAATAAAAAGTTCACCCTTTTCCTGGTATTTGCCATTTGGCTTAGATAAAGATGCAGACAGGAATTTAGCAGTGTGTTCTGTTTTACTTTGACATGACGCTACTCCACGGGCATCCCACGAGATATCAAAAAAGCAGTTGTCAAAACCATTAAAATCCGACTCAAAAAAGAAGTGTGCAGATAGAAAGTTCGCATTTGATGACTATGGGACGTTTGCATCTTGTATCCGCAAGATCCGTTGCATTGAACCCTTTTGCAAATTTCGAAAGTCGATGGGGTGGAGGTACACAAATGAATGTCTGTATTTTCATTAGCACTTCTTCGCTAGAGCTTACCTGTTTCGAATCGGGATTTTAGAATGGGTAAACGTCAGTTCCAATGTGACATTTTAAAATCATTCTAACCTAGTCTGTCCATATCAGACAGGAGAGGATTTCAAGATCGAGGACACTTTTTGCCGGACAATATTGTCCTTCGCATTTACATTGTTCTATGTGAGGTGAGTTGGGTATCTCTACTCCATTTATAACTGTCCGCTACTTGTAAATCGCTGTAAATTGTCTCCATCAGTATTAACTTGAAATGGAAAGTTACCTATACAGTTCTGATATTTCCCTGTTGTTCCTGTGATTTAAGATGATTCTTGTGAAACCGATTTTTGTCAACCGATGAATTCTGATGTCAGATCGAGATTGGAACCTCGTTTGTAATCTTTTGAAGCGCATCCGACGAAGGAATAAACGAATCTCATCATTGCAAAAACAACAAAAGTTTGGATATTATTGTGCCAATTGAATCGAAATTGACTACATTCGATCTAAGGTACAACGTACAAAGGGACTTAGTTGCCAGTTGTCATAATCCATCTGCATTGACAGCTTTGAAGCATTTACCGGTATAGCATGAATCCACACCTCTAAAATAGATAAGGACAGGGACGGGGAGGGTTCGGGGGCAGGACTACATCAAATTCTAACCTGATCTCAACTTTTACCAGGTATTTTATACGAGAATCAGTAGGTCCTAGAAGATGGCTCGTATGTTCTTGGGAAAACAGAACTCGTCAACAATTCGAAGCAATTTTATACTGTTCACGTTCACATTGCACATGGCATCTTTTGTCCAGTGGTGGTTTCAGACAGTGGTTCCATAGTCACTGGAGGGACGGTACACAATTACTTCACTCTCCACCGGTTTCATCATTGCCACCACCCGCTGCAAAATCAAAGAAAACAATATTTTCAAATGACCTCTTCTGTATATTTGACGATGAGAGGTCAGGTCAGGAAATCCTCGTAAAATATTCCTCGTTGGGGTCTCACCTGGTTAATTGTTCCAGGAGTGATGCAGAACAAGTAGATGATGTAAATCGGTATGCAGATCAAGGAGGAGAAAGTCAGCGTCCATCCAACCCTTATGGACCAGGCCGGGTACACGTAACCACCGGAGGACAAATCTTCGTATCCGTAGATGGAATAGATAAATATTGCCTGCATCAAAATGAGGTATATGTAATTCAATTCAATGAATAAATTATTGGGCCTCTTATTTTTAAAAATATTCGACTCATAACTTGGCAAGAATAAATTGAATTTCATAGGTATTTCATTTGACTTACAAGCAGAAATATGGGACTAATGTAGTTCCAGCACCATCTCCAAAAAATGGAGGGTTTCTTCCCAATCATTCTTTCAATGTCACAGGAAAATCTCTCGACCCCATAAAGCCAGCAGACAGCGGCTGCCTCGACGAAAACGACGAACAAAATAGACATTCCAGGGCCATATGTGTTCAACAGTGTGACCAAGTACATCCCCCCCTGTCCCAGAATTGGAAACGATTAACGATTGGTAATTTTTAAATTCTATCAGAAGCAAGGTTCGCAGATCATTGGGCTGATTCGCAGTCATTGTGTGCAAAATACTCGAACGCAACTGTACTGTTGCTTCAACTACTTAACAGTTATCTGTGGTAGTCCACCCTTCGAATTTATACTCAATAGTTTTAACGTTCGGCTAACGGAGATGAAAATTGCATATTTTTTCTTTCCATTTAAACGTATCGAAGTTTGATGGATATGGAGCTACTTGAAGCTTTAATTAAAATGCAAATAGAATGCCTGGATTTGGTATTAAGCAACATTTGATCCTATCAAGGATCTGTGAGGTCAATGGATGAAGGATGATATTCTTACGTAAGTGCAGGTGGGAAGACTGCATGTGAAGACGAAGAGCAGCAGTATTGCCACAAAGATTTCTCTGTTTCGATTCAATATTCGTGGATATTCATCACAGAAGGCTGTTATGATGGCTTCCATTCCTCCGAAAGTGCTGTCCAGTCCCAACGTGATCAACATCAGGAAGAAGATGATCGACCAGAAGTTTGGCCCTGACATGGTTGCGATTGCCTCAGGATACACAATGAAGACGAGTCCAGGTCCTGCAAAATATACCCACAAAATAATTTGGTCTAAAATGCTGCAACTCCACCAAGGACCAATCAAACCAATGCAAGTCAAGCTTTCCAAAATATGCCGATTTAAATTATATGTACCGGCAATTTTCACCGTGATTTATTAACCCTGCTATTCATCTTACCTTCTACGCCCACTTGGTCAATACTTTTGTTCTGAACCTTGGCCATGTACCCAAGCACAGAGAAGATGACAAATCCGGCCAGAAAGCTCGTCAAGCAGTTGATGCTGCTGGTGATGATGGCATCTCTATGTTCACAAACATTCCAATTAATTCGTTTGTCATTGAAAAGTAGCCTTTCTAATCTATTTTCATTCTTAGCTGACATTGTGAAAGTGAAAATCGCTTTCTCTCAGCTCTGATCCTAAATAGATGTTTTCTGTACACTATAACAGCTTGAATTGCCTCAGAACTGCGTTAGGTATGCAAATTAGTCGTTAGATTTCCAAAGAAACTATAAACTGGAAAGAGTTCATGGTCTTCTTTCAAGGAAAGAAAGTCATTGGAGAATTGCTCTGCGCGGATGAGGAGGCCACTCCATGCATGCCAGCACTAGATCATTTGTGTGCCGTGTCCCTTATCCCTTATTAGTATAATTAGTAACTCGTACCGTTCTATCATCGGTCTTTCTTTATGAACTCTGCTCTCACTGAATTTATCATTCGGCCATTAGAGATAATGACCAAATCGGTCTATGAAAACTTTAATTAATTGTTTTTAGCCCAGAAAGCTATTGTTGCAGAACCTATTGCCTCCGGAAAACTACTTCTGTTCACTCCATTGAGCGATAAGTATTTATAGTTGATCATCCTTCTCTGGAAATTAGTCGTTGGATCTGATTTGATTCAACGTTCATTTAAGATTAATGCTGATGTGTTAAGTCATTTCATCCTTTTAAGCCGTATAAAAGTACCAAAGTTTATGACCCGGACGAGCACATATTTTGGCTAAGACTCTGATCATCGTTCGTAAGTGCCTACATTTTGGGCACGTCACGCGTTCTACCAGCGTAGCTCTCTTAACGATAAAAGGCATATAAGAACGTACTTGTAGCAGTTGTTGTGAAACTTATTATATGAAGATAATGCCAGCAGAGTTCCAAATCCAGGACCCAATGAGAAGAAAATCTGTGTAGCCGCATCAACCCAAACCTGAATTCAGCAAAAGTCACAATTCACAAATTAAACTGAAAAGAAGCTTACATACCGGCATGATTTGCGATTTAGTAAATATCAGCTCCTGATAAATAAAGGTTATTCATTCTTATTTACTACACAAAACGGTCAAAATATGCACTAAATTCTAGTCCCTAGCGACTGGGGGATCAGCATAAGGTTCTTGAACATTGAAAATGTTCTAAAGAAGGACCCAACTTACTATAAATCGAAATAGAATAAAATTGAACAAATTATTCTTGGAAGGAAACTCAGTCGGCTAAATTGTAAATACTCAGTAAATGTTGAAAACTTCAAATTATATTCAGGCGGAAAGTTTTTTTTTTCATTTAAAAGCAAAATATTATCGAAAATCAACTAACTACAAAAATCTTCAAATAGTGAACTAATACATACAAAAGATACCGTCAAGAAGTGTAAAATTGTGTTATTATAAACCGGAATATATTGAAATATTGAAAAACTGTAAAGTAGATGAAACGGAGAGATATGAATATATTTAATTTTAACCGAAGATGAGCTAAGTCAAATTATAGAATTGGAGAATCGGAAAAATGAAATGCTTCAAGGCCTCAATTGCATGGTGTTTTATAAGCCACAAGAAGGCCTCACGATCAACATGTTTGTTTCCAGGTTCTACATTTTCTGCATTCTGCATGCACTACTGTTCACAGTACCGCTTCTGAATTCAGAATTGACGTTTCAAATGAATGCGCATTACATTTATTTATATATTTATTTACCATAAGTTCAATCAATAGTCATCATTTTGCGCATTAATTGTGCAACAAATTAGAAGAAAAGTGACTTATTCGTCACCATTAATCTTGCTAATTTTCATAGAAGCGTTCAAGTAAAACACGGCCTAATTTTCCGACTGACACGTACCTGGCCATCCGCAAGTTTGTTCCACTGCGGAGTGAGATAATACTTGATTCCAGTGGCAGAGCCAGGAAGCGTGATTCCTCGACACAGAAGAATGAAGAGGACAACATATGGAGCCAAGGCTGTAACCCAAACGGCCTAATCAACATGAACAGACCACAGTCAACATTAAAACACGACAAATGACAATAATTTCAAGACGAAGTTTCAACTTGTCCAAACAATCAGATTCAGGTCACACGAAAATACGAATCGGCTTGGATTCCGAGGTTCAAACTGGTTCTTTTACTACGAAAAATACGAAACTACCCCAAGAACAAGACCCTCTCAAGAACTTCTTCAAACTTTCTCCTTTCTCCTTTTTAGTACATTTGCTCGAGTTAAAGGCTTGATTGGGATCAAACCAGCCGATGATCGATCGTAGCACGGTCTCACCGCAGTTTTACTGGGAAACTTAACAAGACATTGAATATACATAGTTTAGAACTACATAGTCCATAGTTGTTGTGATTTATGCATCTTGAATTCCACAGTTTAAGTAAAACTGGGTAAAACACAAATTGCTCTTGAAAGTGAGGAATCCACAGTGGGGAAATTCAAATACACCAAAGCTTTTTTATGACATTAAGACCGAGAATGGGACGTGTTGATTATTTAAATATAATGTCATTCTATTGTTTAAATAAAATGTACATAGCTAACTTTTGGGAAAGCGTCAAATTCCTTTTGACAGTTTTCGTTCATAATTTGCTCGTTAAGCTACGCTGCTATTGCTATTGATTCCAGCACTTGATCTATGAGTACAAGAGCCATTCCAATAATTCGCGTCTCTGTTTAATACATGATTTCGCTTTTCGTGATGGAATTGAGCTGAAACTGTCCCGTCACCAAGTAAATTAAAAAATATCGAATAACTAAGTTTACATTGCAGCAAAAGCGGAGCAAAAATATACATACTGTACGGACATGTTTTTAATTCAATTTTTATCGAAAATCTCGATCTGGTGATGCTTTCTTTTTCGTCAATTATTTTCAAAATTATACAGTGACAGGCCCAACTTTCTGGAGATAAAGAAACCAAGTAGTATGGACGAATTAATGTATTTTTTTTTAAAACTTGATTTTGTAATCTACTTAAAAATCTTTAAACCCGAAATGGCTTGTGTACGTTGATTCATGAAAATGATGTCATGAATTTTACAGCATTCACATAGGCACAAGCACATGCGCACTGTCCCTATGGGAATGTTTGCCCAGTATTTTGTTGCAATTTAATTTATTGATTAGAAGAACGTGTGGTGAAAGTTTAAGCCCGATTCAGTGATTGACACGAATTAATTGAATGACCTTAATACTCGAACTACCATTGAAGATACTAGTGCACCTCGTACAAGAAATGGTAGCAAT
Source organism: Ceratophysella granulata (assembly GCA_034694905.1). Lineage (NCBI taxonomy): Eukaryota > Metazoa > Arthropoda > Collembola > Poduromorpha > Hypogastruridae > Ceratophysella > Ceratophysella granulata. Next base: position 6,636 of record JAQFYU010000226.1, on the reverse strand, counting down.
TTTAATAAGGAAAGCTCCTTATCCTACAGTCCATCAATCCAAGCCAAGTCCACGGAAAAGAGTGAATACAAATTCTCCCATCCGATTTCTGAAGGGTTAAAGTGACGGGCCGAAATACGAGTGATCTAATGTAACACTTTTACCCTTCATTCTCAACCCCGAGTATTAGCAATTTCTGTCCGCAAGCTGACAATCTTCAACTTTATCCAGCCTTCTAATTCCGTGTATTTAGTATTTGCAAAGGAAAAATTAAGTTTCCTGATTCAATTGGAGATGATTGCTTGAGGAGGCAGGAACTGGGTGTTTGGGAGGACATGTCCGAATAATCTAGACATTCATTCTTATCTGTAAGTGTCGTCTCTGGCTCGAGCAGCTCCCTTGCCTCCTCAGAAACTGGGACCGCTGCGCTGCTGAGCTCCACCACCCTTATTATTGTACCTACTACCACCACCGCCATGTAACTGTAAGGGACGGTGTGGAGCCAATTGAATTCAGTGGAGTTGGATCGGAGGGTGAAATATTTTATTCCTATCACTTGAGAGCGTCTTGGGCACTTACTCAATCGGAGATAAAAGTGTAAATAAGGATTGTGATATTGAAACGAAAAAAAATCTGAGTCTGCTTTCGAGGAAATTGCTTGGAATTTGAAATGAGCTTCTCTCTGGCTTCACTTATTTCATCAAACAAAGTGAAAATCGGCTCTTAGGCTTGTTCACTACTGATCTTCACTTCTCACAGATACGTTTCGCCCCCGAATTTGTAATGCAAAACTCTCCTATTTATGACTTTTACGAGTTACGACTTTCTAGTAGTTCAGACCCAGAGAGTTCCAACTTATGTAGGCCCTTGTGCTTGCTCCTAAACTGTTGAATGCCCAGCTAACATATCGACTTCTGGCACACGAGTCTGGGAGGCCAAACTTCCAAACTCAAAAGGACCATCTGAAAAATCCGTCCCGGGCCTTGGGATCTCTGAGTTTTTTGAATAGCCGAATATGTGTAGAACGTATATCCAGTCCTGCAGGCCAGACTTCGTGCAAGATAGCTCCACGTTATGACTCCTAAACTGGACATTGAACAACCTCCTCAGTGTCAACAACATAAACTTTTTGCGAAAAAAGACGCCCAAATACTGTGAGATATAACTTTTTATATGGGACTCTTTATTGTAGCAGTCTATAATTTTAGTTTCAATGTAATGGGGTCTGGACGATTGGAGATAGACAAGTACGAGATGGGAGTGAAAAGGTCAACATGCAAATGCATTTTAGGTCTATAATGTCTATGTTGCTAGGGAGCTTCACCCGCTGGGTTTTAAGATAGGTCAAAGACCTAGTTTCCGGATCGTAAGAATGATATTGTCCAGCTTAGGATCAGTTTGAAATACGGGCATTAATCTGAGTGTATAGGAGTCTCATGCACCAAGAGTTCTGTCTTGCAGAGATTGGGCAGAATTTCGAGGTGATGAGGTGAACATCATTGCCCAAAATCAGCTAAGTACTCAATATTTACGAAATCAAGAATGATTTTTGACAAGATCAAAATAAATAAAAAACGTAAAACATAAGTTGGTTGAAACTCAATTTAACATACATTTATGATCTTAAATCACAATGGCTTATATTTAAATTCACCTAATATTAATCAATTTTTTACCTAACTTTTGCTAAAATTGACCTGGACTTCTTTTCACCTAGAAAAACTCTTTTTCAACTTTAACACCTATAATTTAAACTACTCTTGACCTAAGTTATTTCCTTTTTTCTCCGAATGAAAACTAAATGAAAATCAAGTAATCATAGTCTATTTGAACTAAAAAGTAGAAGTAGAGGTCGACAGTAGTGATTCAGATTCAGAAAGTGACCAAGAGAATCAATTCATTCCCACGATATCAGAACAAACTGCGGAATAATGGAAGACAATTGGCGATTAGCTTCGTGTACTTGTCCTGTTTTTCTGATAAAATATATGCCATCATGTGTTGAGAATTGCTATTCTAGAAAAATTGTAAGTACACCGTTCGAGATGAAGCCAAAACAATCCCACTGAAATGTAAAGCGCCAACGTGGAAGACTTGCTCGAGCTAAGAAAGCTCTAATTGTTCAATAGTAAAAATCATGGCTCTGATTTGTACATGATACAACAAAAATGTTTCATTGCACAGACATTCACTTAGTTTTCATTCGGATAAAATAGGTGTAACTTAGGTCAATAGTTGTTTAAATTAGGTTAAACGTAGGTTAATTTTAGGTGAAAAACAGTCCAGGTCAATTTTAGCAAAAATTAGGTGAAAAAGAGCTTTTTTAGATGAAAAGCAGTCCAGGTCAATTCTAGCAAAAATTAGGTGAAAAAGGGATTAATCTTAGGTGACTAAAATATTAAGTCAATCACAATCAACAATGTATATAAAAATTAGGATTTTCAAAATCCAAAATCTTATGTTTTTTAGAATTCGACAAACTCAAGACAAAACGTCAAACAGAATCGAAGACCGACAAAATCAAAATCAGTTTGGAACACAAAATCTCGTCATTCTTAATTTACTGAAATATCAAAATCGAATGATTTTGCTCATTCCTGCTCACTTGAGAATAGCTAAATATTTGCATTTGCTCTGTTTATTTTGGCCACCTAAATTCAGGTTTCGCAGGCTTGCTAAGCTATTTTAAAAAAATATATAAATGGCTTACTTGGAACTTGCAAGACGCATTAGCTTTTGATATTTTCATTTAGAGCTCCGTTGAGTACACTTTGGTGCTAATCTCCAAATCTGCACTAATCTTTCGCCGACCCGAAGCACAATTTCCAAAACCCTTCTGACCAAACCCTTGTTCGACGAATTTTGAAATAGGGATAGGTCTAAATTCGGTTTGAATTAAAAGGAGATCCCGATTTCTGCATTCCTTCCTTGAGTTCTGCTAAGGAGAAAGTTGCTTACCTTTCCCGTGCTGCGTACACCTTTCCACAATGAGAAGTAGACGACGAGGAAGACTGAGAAGACACACAGGACAAGGGACCACTTGATGTTTCCGACATCATCAAGGCCGTCTGCACGATGTACTTCCAGCACTTCTCGCCTACAGTCAACACCTTCTTGTTAGCATTCAAATGGACTCAGATGAAGGAATTAGTAATTAAACAGGATTGAGCAGCCGAATTGGAAGGTAGATTAGCGTAGCTATTCTTACATGTAATATTCATGGGCAGGACTTGTTTGATTTACATTTGACTCGTTGGTCATTAAACTGATCGGTGTACAGTTGGCCGTATTCCAAGGGTTTCCGCAGGACACCCAAGGAAGCTCTTGTTGGAAGGATTCGACCAAGTAGTAAACTGCCCAACCAATTATCGTGTTGTAGTGAATTCCAACGTAGAGGTCAATAATACAGATGGCGTAGCCTAGTCCTGCAACAATACGAGAACATCAATTTGAATCCGCTCCTCGAATACCTTCTTCTAATTGGAAGCCATTTGTAATTTCTCATTTGTGTTTGCGACTTAGAATAACAGAGGGAAATTTTGCTGCGATTTCATGAAGTATTTTCTTTGATAGCTGGCCTCATTCTGAATGCTTAGTTTAAAATTAATTTTAAGTCATCAGAAGTTGTTTAATACAGAAAACGAGTACCGGAAGAGATGATAATTAACAGAATCGCCATAAATGTTAACATTGAGCTCCATTGATGAATAAATTTATTAAATCAAACTGCGTGAAATTAATGAGAAACCGTTTATGGTTTTTAATGTGATTTATTCAATTTTTAATCTTGGAACTTGAAATCAAGCTGAAAATGTGCATATATATTGGCAAAATGTATTCACGTGTCGCTAGCCGTTCTATTTTTGGTATTAATCAATTCAATAACAATTGATTTCAAACTTAGCATCCAAAATTAGGCCAGAGGCTGATGAGGTATCGTCCTTCAGGACAAAGAATGCTGCTGCATTGCTTCGCTCAATTTAGTACCCTGAACATTTTGACAATCAAAGATTCACTGGTGTCTGTAGTGGCTAATGACTCGTAAGTAAGCCACAAATGTGATTGTTCATGTATTGAGGATGTGATGAACATATTCCAGTGTATCGTGCGTTCACCCTTTGCAATGTGATAACAATTTAGTGTCCAGGGTTAAATGAACCTGGGAATAGAATACAAAAACAATGCATAGGCTGAATGCAGGATAGAGAGAGCATGCCATGTTTAGGTTTTTCTGGAGACTAAGCAGTAAAGTGTCATTGGAATCCCGGGCACTCGAGAGGGATGTCGTTCAAAGTGGAAGAAAGCAGGTTCTGGCTTCTGGTGACTGCTCGAGAGATTTCCGGACAAGAGCTGCTACTTTGGAAGAGGAATTATTTCCCATTTGCGGAAACCAGAGGTAGTTGTGAAATCGAGGCCTATAATTATATTGGGAAGACCGTTGGAGGAGTGGGTGGTGTGAAAGTGAGAAGACTCTGTTCCTAGGTGGGGAGATTAATGAAAGAGAGGCTGGTGTCTTGAAACGAAGGTTATTATCAGTTGGACGCCTGAAATAATTCGGAGCGATAAGGCGAGGACGAGCTGGGAAATGACAAAACTGGGCCTGTCTCTGCTGTCGCAAACGATTACCCAGGGACTGGACACATCCAATTACCAACGGGATCTTCCACGGACGTCTGACCTGCCACGCTCGTTACTCTCCCAATGACGAGCCCAAAATCAATTATTTTTCAAACAAACTTCTGCTCCTCACCGCCCAATTATTTAATACCTGAACGGACACCCAGACCCGCATTTGGCAGTAAGCAGAACCCTTTGGGAGGCAGTGGACCAGAAGGATCCGCTCACCACGATACGCCACACGCACCTTCTCCTCCACCAACAAACAATACGTCTCATCTCAACCGAAATCAATCAATCGATCGATTCGTCTGTCTCGTTCAGACTACAATACTCTGATACCCTGCTTTGCATAGACCTCAACATATGAACCTAGTTGGCTTCCATTCCCAGTCTTTCTCGACCGATTACTTCCGCCTCACCGACTTTCGAATCACGGCACAGTTTCTGACGTCTCACGCACAACGGAGAAAACAGATAAGTGGCGGAAATAGTCCCAGCTCCTCTCATCAAATCATAACCACTTATTTGGAACTTAAGACGTCAGGACTCGAACTTGTTGGTCTCCAGCTACAAAGATAAACCGACTCCCGACAGTCCAAACCTACTTACATGTAGGCATTTAAATGATTTTGCCCCAAATCCCAAAAATTATGTGAACACTGAATAATCCGCCATTGTTTGGCTCAGATTCCTAAAATTCTTAATTATGTTCTTCAGTTTCAAAATATTTACATGAATAATGGGTGGTTGGTATTTTTTACATGATGCTGTCACATTTGTGAGTTGCTCTATTGTTTGGCATTAGTACGCCTCTCCCATCAAATCACCACTACTACACTGCATGCTACACATGTTAACTCCGCCTTTCCAATTGGCTTAAGTTTTCCAAACTTGCCGTATTTAACGATATACTTGTCAGACGCGTAATAATGCTTACTTCGACCAATGAATGAACACGATTCGAGATGCTTCATTGTCTTTTCAGTGCTATTTCTCATGTTTCGACTTAAGAATTAAGAATTACGATGTGAACAGTACGAGCATAAACATGCATTCGCTGTTCCATGTCAATCAGAAAATATCCATTCTCTCAAAATGAATGCATCTCTATTGTGTAAGAAAATCGTAAAGGGCGTCTTGAAACAGAAATCTTGTCATTACAGGCGAAAATCTTCCGTTGGGTTTAGGTTTCGAATCTACGTTCAACTATTTCTGCGACGTAATTTTAGTGAAACGAAATACTGTTCATGTGAAAAGCATAGGAAAGAGTGAGAATGTTTACCTTTTAGAGCAGGACAAATATGGCGCCAGAGGGTTAAACATCCGCACTTGTAGTACTGTCCCAGAGCCAGTTCCAGGTAAAACAATGGTAGTCCACCAAATATAAGCATGACGCAATAGGGAATCAAGAACGCACCTGGCAACAGACATTCCCAATTAATGATTACATTGAAACCATGTACTTTCGTACTTCTGACGTTAGCCTTCCGCCGATTTTGATGCGGCAAATGCAGATCCTGTTGGGGAAGTTTTAACAGAAATGGGATGAAGACGAATGTAACCTACCGCCGCCATTTCGGTAGCAGATGTAAGGAAATCTCCAAACGTTTCCAAGATCCACAGCGAATCCAACGACAGCCAGAAGAAACTCGATTTTCTTGCTCCATGTTTCTCTGACATCCGGGTTCAAAGCTATGGTGAAGGAATTGGCCTTTTCCAGGTCACATTCCGGGTTGTACTTGTTCTCCAACTTGGTAAGTCTTCGGGAGATATTGTTCCCATCTTGAGCTACGATGCTGTCCACACTGCTACCCTCACTCGTGGGCGTTGAGTTTGTCATGACTTCCGGTCCAAACGTCCCTTGTTTCCCAACAAGTGGACTTTGAACCCATATAGCTCTCCAGTCACCAAGACCACTTCCGCAACAGACCTACGTCTTCAACTTCATCAAAGTCTAGTCACGCAAATGTAGAAATATCGCTCAGTTCCAGCATGCCCATCTACAGGTGACACCATATCAGAAACTTATCAGTACCT
>JAQFYU010000225.1:0-27725 GCA_034694905.1 Ceratophysella granulata | reverse complement strand
AAACGGATTCCAATGAATATTCTACCACCACATTATGGCGGGACGAGGGCGGGTTGTGATGAATTCTGCTCAGATTCTGAAATTTGGAATAATGGACCTCTTCCGCAAAATTTTTACAACACAGGAGACAGTGCATCGTCTACTCGCAGTTCGAGTGTTGACAGTGGAAATATTGAAGGTAAAGTAGTTATATGAATTGTTTTGTTTCTTTTGCGTCGTTATTCTTGAAAAAGCACACAAACAAGTGCAAAATTTTTTATAGCGTTGCCAAATATCAATTCTATAATTATCAAAAGAAATCGCAGACTAAACTTTTACCGAATCTTATTGATTCCCATAAAACTCGTTTCTCAAGAATGTCAAGGTTAATTAAATTATGTAAATTCCTGCGAAAAGTAAACTTGATTTTGTCAAATCACGAGCACGATCAATATTGAGGACCGGTTCAGTTCGATTTCTTCTAAATAATTATGTAAATTAATTACAATGAAAGTACCTAACTCTATAATTCAACTGTCATCACTCGAATGTCATTCACACAGGTTGGAAGCGAGAGGAAATTCAAGCTGGAGGAAAACTGGAGCTCAGTTTCTCAGTTTCAGCCGAGTCAACCAAACTTTTCAAGAATGAACTGGTATGGCAAGTTAAGTCGGAAGATTATGACCTTGGATTTCAAGTAACCTTTGCACAGAATGCTACGAAATTAGACGAAGTAGATGAAATAATTGAGTATCAGCGAATCGATTCTCACGTGACGCCTAATGTTGGATCCTTAGTATGTAATCAACCTGGGACTTATACGCTAATATTAGATAATTCCTATAGTCGAAGACGGAATAAGATTGTCCATCATAATATCTACCTGTCTACTGTTGAAACTGAATCATAGCTTTCGATGTTAGTCTACCTAAAGTTCACCTATAAAATACAGACTGTGTCCAAATTTACATATTTAAAGGTGTATCAATGACTATACTATGTACAATATAATTTTGCATTGCTATTACTAGTACTCAAAAATCGTAATTATTTCATTTTCGCAATATATATTGTGTAATATAAATATTGTTCCTAGGTATATCAAAGTTTTTTCATGATAATCTCATTGCTTTTGTGAATAATATATAATTTATGATATTTACATCCTATTAAATGGGTTTTAAAGAATACTAGTTGACTTATTACATTTAATTTCATTTTCAAAGGTAATTGTGCATTTTATAGCTATACTAGAATTGAAATAATAAGCGTTGTCGGTCACTTGGGCAAAAGTTACTACGGCAAAACCAAACTTTTAGGATAAACAGCACTCGTGGACACTTGGGCAAAATTGGTTTCCCCCAATTTTTTTGCCCAACTGGTAAACTTACAAATCACGACAAACTTAACCATTAAATAGTGCCTGAAATCAATTAAAATCTGTGCTATTCGGTAATGCTGAACATGGATCACACCCTAAGATATTTTTAACGAATTCTAACTTTTAAATTTATTTTTAAGAGCATTGATACACTTCCCACCAAGTGAAACAAATTAGCACTCTACGAGGTCGACTTTTCCAAAGTCGCGCTTTTTTGGACCACCCTAATGTTCAGTACATATTCGTAACTCAACCTGCATAACAGTGTTCTTTTGGTTTATAATTTTATGACCATTCTCGGTCATTTTTTGAAACAATTCTGATAATAAAAGCATTTTGAGAAAATTTGTCCAACTGGGATGACAACAAATATAATCAAAATTTATTGGTCTCCATTTTTCTCAGTTTTGGGTTTTGTAAGTAACCAAGTAACTTTTGCCCAAATGACCTGGAATCCTGATATCCTGGAAGAATGGGAAACTTTGAAAATTTAACAGTAGTGGTATAATTAATTTATTAACCAAATAAATATTTCAAAATCTAGCGTAGGCTTAGTAAAAATTACCGGATTAAAAATAGTTTTGCTTTTGCTTGACTATAATTTCTAGAATTTCTGACATTTCTACAAAATGTATACGGCAAAGAGGCGAAAAGGGGACTCGTATCCAATTGCTACCTCAACTGTAAACTGTAAAGTGATGTTATATATTTTTCTCAATATATTAAATACAAAATTCCTTGCTTTAGAAATGGATACCATCGTTTGTGTAGAATCGATACCTCACTATACTAACTATATAACGATACTAAACGATTAGTATTCCTAAAAAAGATTATCAAATGCACTTTTGTTTTTAAATTTATTCAAGCCAAAATTCGGATGTTCGGATCCTGATTTGTTTTTACAAAAATTAGCATAATTTTAAGATGTCATAAACAAATTTGTAACTCTAAAAATGGTTTGACAAAGAATGGTTTGACATCAATTCTTGTCAATTTAAGTTTCATTTTTTCCTTTTTCGCCAATCTGGTCTTGCCAATCAATTTTACCTTCAAATAATTCAACACCTGTTTCTAAATTGAATTTTCATTTCCAGACGAACGTACTCGTACTCGTATACGTGCTTAATAAATATACAGAACACTATAATACAGCAAATCCATTTATTTTTTCGATCATTTCAAAAAGTGTAAACAAGTTTTTGCGAGAGGCGTTTCGCTCGTAAATGACCATACATTTCAACTTGGAACTACTAATACATTTTACCTAAAACAACAAAATTAATGACCCATCTCAAATGACATACCAGACTCTCATTTAATACATATAATAGTAACTTGTGTAATGCTTGTTCTGAAATATTAAGAGACCATGAACCAGGACTGAAGTTACACTTTTAACGTTCTGAGTTTAAACCGTATGTTTCTAATGAAGAAATAATATTGCGCAATCTGCGGTTCGCGAAGATTGGATCAGATTCCACAGAAATTACAACATTTGGGAAACCCAATCAAGCATTTCCAACTTAATTCCAAATTCCGACCAAATCTAAGTGTTATATAATTCGGGAGAATAGAATTATCATGCAAAGCTGGAGCTAAGCATTCCGCTTGATAGTATCTCTGCAATACGAATAAATATAAAGTCTTCAGTTGGTAAAACCTAAATAAGTGTAATTTCAGTTCAAATTCACAGAAACAGGCAATACCTAATAGGACGGGTGTAGTAAATACCTGGGAATTTACTGGAATAACTTGCAAAATAACTAGCCATAATAACTTGCAAATTGGCAAAGGGCAACACAGTATGAATGGGTTTTCCGACATCAATTATTCGAATGAAGACACGAGTAAGCCAGGTGTCAAGTGTAAAGATATGTGTTTCCGCGAATTCGGAAGGATTCAACTTTTTTCCTTATTTTTTATATTTGACCTTCACGTTCAAAACGCTTTACCAATCACAATTATCAACTTTTTTCTCTTAAGAATAATCTTTTGGAACTGAGGTAAAATATTTTCAGTTTTACACTGTATTTTGCTAGAATTATATATTTGCAGAAAAATAGGGTGCAAAATTGGTGGCATCACCTGCTGAAATAGGTCATATTTAAGTAGAATGTAATTTTAACTAGCAATACTTTGGGTTATGTAGCACATGAAGTTCAAATACGGAAATATAAACGATGTTTTTTTAAATCCTTGAAAACTGCAACCTGCGACAAAAATTAAGTGACCCTAATAATAGTGATTCAACTTTTCTATTTTGATTCGACAACTTGGAACAATGCGTAATTGGCTTTGTTTTCTGCTCAACAAATAATACGTTTCAGCATTCGACAGTTAGCTTTTATTCGTATTTGGTATTTTCCCTTGGTTTCTAACATATGGATGATAATATGAAGGTTCCCATCTCGTGCTATGCAATTTTCACCAGTTATCCAATCCCTACTTGTATTTTTTATAAACTACCATGTAAACACGAAATAAGCAGAAATATGTGAACTTGATATGAGATTAAGGTTGATTTTTCGTGGCATTTCTGCTTTGGACCTGAAAACATTCTAATTATGACTCAGTCGGGTGAAAGAAGTTAAACAAATAATTGGAATTATTTTATTTTCGAATTCGGAGACTAATCTTTGATTTTATCTAGACAGAAGAGGCGAGGCGTGTGAATTGGAAAAAATGTCGTCATACGGTATCAAACTCGAGAATTTATTTTCTGACATTAATTTGTTCTACTTCCAGCCGTTTCATTGGAATAAAAAACAAGCAAAATTTACCATCTTCACATCTCGATTTAGCAAGTTCCTTATTCATTTTGGTTGGATGAGTAACATTTTATATGGTGTGTTTCGAATTAATAGTTTAGCTTCGTACGGTTCAGAATCTAGTGTAAAAGAAATTTCGTTATGTGTTCTTTGGATATTTGGAGATTGTGTGGGTCTTGTGTGCACTTGTGAAACCATTATTCATGGAGAGGCGTTAGCTTCTTTTCCAACTTTGTTGCTGAGTTTCTGCAAGGTTCGTCAAGGCCAAGGTGAATAATTTGATTTAAGTACTTCATTGGAATTGGACACACCTCTGGCAATGTTTCATGTTGATATACATGCATGTAATGTTCTTTTCGTGCAACATAACATGGAAATTGCGTGGTGAGATCTTAAATTAAACATAATTATTGTTTTTCAGACACATCAAGACGACGTAACGATGTTTTGACTTTTATTCTGGAACATTTGTTGAAAATCTGGCTTCTTGTTACAGTAAACCTTGGTATAATGACGGTCGTTGTATTTTTGAGAAATCTGTCAACTAGGCGTTATTTCTATGCATCTTTGGTTGATTGGATTTCGGAGGGATATGGCTTATTACTTGCATTTTGTGCAATATTCGAGTTTTGTTATATGCTTCGTTTAGCCCAAATCATGGTTTTTATTTTTGTGTTACCTTTAATTTACATGGTCATCGCATTTCGACATCTTGTGCTTTTAAGGTAAATATTAACCGTAAACCCATAAAAAATTGGTTTCCATAAAAATTAATAATTTTTAATCTTAATTCCAGTGCGCAGGCGGGTGAAAGGTCCAAAATGAATATTCGAATAAATAGAAGAGCCAAGTGCATTTCGTACCAGCGCTTACGCATGGTGAACACAGACTTCAATATTACTTTTGGAGATGCAATGGTTATTCTTAAATACGCGACAGTAGTTTGCCTAACCCTGATAAATTTTGTGGTAATGAAGTTTCACCAATGCCTGTCACTGACGCTCAACTTAGGCCTCATCTCCTTCATTGTATCATCTCAGTTTCAAGTCTCACTTATTGTTTCTCTGGCTTATGCAATTCACAAAAAATCGGTAGCGTTTATAAGACTGGAATCATCAGCAGTTCGTATAAACGGAGTTCAATCCAGGCTGTACAAGGCACTAACTCCGTTGAAAATTAAATTTGGAATTGGAACTTTTGTCACTCGTTTTACATTCGTGAGGTCGATAGGGAGCATACTGTATTTTACTTTTAAGCTGACAGTAGTGCTTCGCGGTTATGAGTGCCCCGGCAAATGGGTTAAGATCATGGATTGTACAACTACATAAAATATTTTTATACAACTATATTTATAAAATATTTGTAGTGGTAAACAACAATAAATATATTTATATACAAATGAAGTGCGGAGATGCGGTAAAATATTTTTTCATCCGAAAAATTCCAGAGTAACTTGCTGGAAGATACATTTATTAATCTCAACATGATGACATCCTTTCCTGGCTCGATTAAGTGAATATGTACATTAAACTATGCGTATTACCTAACCATGTATATACAGGGGTGGGCAAGTAAAGGTGTATAACTACGTATGGCTATTCCTAAAAATCTGTTCAGCAAACATTACAACACATACGCAACCCAGAAATCCTTAACTATGCTTACTGAAAATATTTATATAAATAAATAAAAAACCGAGTAATATGTATATGTTACCGACAGAACCCGAAAACGGCCACTGGCCGTTAAGATTTGACACATCGCGATGTGGCTAACTCAAAATAGCCACAAACCGAAATTTCGGGTTGTAGCAAGACACATCGCGATGCGACGTTCACCGTTTTAGTCACAAGCCGAAATCTCAATTGAATGAGCAGTATTTCGGTCTGTAACTATTCAAACTAGTCACAACCCGAAATTTTCTATTTAACCACAATATACAATATATAATTAATATTTCTTATCAAGTTTTTATTGAATTATGAATATTAACAAAGGCATTACGTAAGCGGTGTGGACTTTTGATGTGGCAATTGGAAGTAGATACAAACTTTTGTTTCAAACATTGACACCACACTATTATCACATTTCGAATATATTCGAGTAGCAAAATCGAAATTGCACACAGCAAGTATACATGGTTAAGAAAGTTCAGCGCCATAATTAAGGATTATCATGATAGTAACCGGAAGCCCACCAGGAGCTAAACATTCTGAGTATCTACAACTAATAAATGAATACTGTAGCACATAATAAGTATCAAAAATGTATACCGGTTGCAGCGAATTATCAACAAATGCCGAAGGGTTGATGGAAGTGTTGCATTACGACTTTTGTGAAATTATCTCTACCTGGTTTGGTAAGACGTGGAGTTCAGCATTAATCCGAAATATTTCCAATATTCGCAAGAAATTTTGACCATTAGCTTTCAATTCAATCATTTCGTTATTGCACCGCAGAGCAGATATCATTAACTTTAGAATAACTGATAAAATATTAAGCAACTTTCGCTGAAATACACCAATGAAAACATAATTCATTCCTCATTTTAAAATTAAATTAATACTATCACAACCATTTGGAAGAGGAATCCACACTAAGATATACATAGTGTCAGACAAGTCGACCCGTCAATCAAAATTAACTGATATCCTCCGTAGCCTTGGTATGGTACTATTTTGAATCAGCCACAGGCCGAAATACTGCATGATCATTTGAGATTTCGGCTTGTGACTAATACGGTGAACGCAACACGATCACGATCACATCGCGATCTGTCTAGCCACAACCCGAATTTTCGGGTTGTGGCTATTTTGAGTTAGGCACATCGCGATGTGTCTAATTTAAACGGCCAGAGGCCGTCTTCGGGTTCTGTCGGTAACATCTACAATGCATACATTAGTGACTTCTGATTTCATCAAAGAGGGGGTATTCATATCGTCTGTGTGACGGTGACTGTGGAATTTAGCGAAAGTCAAAGCCATACACAAATATGACTGGAATAAGCTCTGATGAAATTGTAAATTAACTTTCAGTTTACAAAAAGGTAATTACACAAGAAAAAATCTTATGTAGATTGGAATCTGGAATGTGATATCATATACTTCAGTTTCAGTTCGCAAATTTGTATTTGTCATTTAAAATTCACAAGAACCAACTAAAAAACTCTACTATTCAAAATTCAAACATTTCTCAATTGTTAAGTTTTAGAATTGGGTTCGTATTTGGTGATGTTGAAGAAGACATAATCTGCAATGTAGTTCGGGACCTCCAGGTATACAGCATATACCGGCTTATCGTTATATACGATTAAAATTGAAGTAATAAAGGTTCCATCAACTTTGAGACGACTCAGTAGAGCACATAACGAATGAGCGCAACTTTTCTGTCACTCGAGACGATCCTGGATCAATAGTTTGAATAAATAAGAACCGGGAGCGATCTCTTTTTCTCGTCGGGGTAATACACAATGGTTACCTAATTTATATTTATTGTCGCCGAAATAGACTTCGAAACCGCGATGACTAACCCCCTTCAAACAATATGCTAAACGATTCCGCTAACTCTTTATATTTCACAGCTCTTGTACTTCTAGGGAATCATAGTCGAACTCACCTATGATGGGACACCGAAGTGATTCCTCTACCACTGTCTTCTTCCGGACCAGATGACCTCTACTGTGACCTACCACTGATACCACATCGTACCCCCGTTTCCCCCAATATCGTCTTCCCTAGTGTGACTCGTGCCTCGCCCTAATAACGAGTATTATTCCGATCTAGACTGGGGATGCGACAGATATGGCATATCAGTCACATAATGATCCATCTTTCCGATTGCGTTAAGCGTTTGATGAGATGTTGTGAGCTTGTATAAAATATCCATACTATTCGAAATCCGTAATTTTTGAACTAAAACTAAACAAGTCAAACCATGCCATAACAACAAGTATATTTCAAATATATCCTTTTCTTAGTGTGACTCGTCATTGCTCTAATGACCACGATGGTCGCCCTCGATATGTGGGAAACGGTTTCTATCCCGTCGCCAGGACCAACTGAACCGGTGGCACGTCACCTTCGCTAGTTACCCCCAAGACTACGAGCGCACATTATGGACCATATCACCACCCATGAGCGACAGGTGGAGACAAATATATACCGCCTACTCGACTTGACCGATCTCGAGACTTCAATAGAACAGTCAACAACTGAGACCTCCTTTAACAAATTTCCTACACGTTTTCTGCAACTATTCTTAAAAATAGTCGAAAATCCGCTCGACATCAAATTGGCAGTGTAAGCAATATCATGGACAAACCGAAATTTGAACGTGTGGACCAGTAATCAAGGACTCGTAAATCCACCAAATCTCCAGATATGCCTAGATTCGAGACGATGTACCACTGTCCCAACCTAGCATGCGATTCTGCTTAAAACTAAGTAAAAGTAAGTAACCACGATTTCAAAACAAATAATTTTCCTTCCAAACACCGTTCCGGAGTTAACAACGCTCTACCGAAGATAATCGATTGAACGAAGGACGGAGAGGACAAAGAAGAACCAACAACCTTAACGGACGAGCTATCAGCTGTCGAGGATAGGGAAGGCTGGGTATTCAGTACCCCAGAGAAAGCATCACTTGTTCCACAGTATCCCCTTTTAAGACTCAGAAGAACTCTTCAGAACTTTCTACTGTATCGACTGTCGCTGAAGCTGACCAGGACGCCTACAAGTTCGCAATCAAACTTCCAAGTGTACCTTCAGCCAGTGGCTGAGTGTCACATGCCAAGATGAACAACTCTATCACGCTTCGTGGTACAAAGACCAAAACGTCGATCCATCTCGAGTTAGAGAACAATTCTGCATACGGCCTGACCCAGATTACCGAGGGCACGTTGAAGGTACTTTATGAACGTGAGAAAATAAGAAAACTGGATACTGGGGTGTTCAAATTGCCTTCCCGCCAGAGTGCGTGCCCGGAAGTGAACATGAACAGAAATGGCCTCCATCATGTGGATATCATGCGGATAGACCTCACCGCTACTCAAAGACTTGCAAATTCCATGGAGACGTTTGACTACAGTGCTATCAAGGAAGTTGAAGTACTTTCCATCCACTTCTTAGTTCAGACCTACCCTAAAGTCACGACAGAGGTAGTACAGATGACACAGGAAGCCTTTCGTCGAAAGATCCTTAAACAACAGACACCAAATGGAGATAACCTGGTCCCCATACGTCACAACTACAAAGAAACGAAACGTGTTGCCAGATTCTTATATTTATTGTTATCTACAACCACCACGGAAGTCACTAACTACTACATTTGGACAACCAAGCTCATGATCAACGGGATGTCCGGCCATATCCGCAACTTTAGCGTCAATTGTTTCGATTATTTCCACTGCGAAGACTCGAAATGTCATACTGTAAAAACCATTGTAGTCTAGGAAAACTATTTCCACTTCTCAAAGCCTGGCGGTTAATACGTACAGACATACAAATCAGAGTTTTGCTTCCTTTCACCAACAGCAATTTCCTGCGTCATGCTTAGCTGTACATCGCTGACTTGTTCTGAAATTTCGCTACGCGAACGCCTATTGGCTACACCAGAGGCATCGCAACGGCTAAGTATGTGTCATAGCCCATGTTAGGCTATGACGCGGCTCACTTTGTATTTGAGACTTGAGCGGAGTGGACAGGAGAATGGAATGGGAATGTTGACTTTCCTCTCCTGCTCCAATCCAGCCCTCTCCAGTATCCATTCTTCAGTCGCTGCTGCGTTCTATTCGAATAAACTGCCCTCCTATTTCTTCCTCCAAAATCCTAAGTTCAATTCGCAAAATATTTATTCCAACTATCTTTTAACTAAGTCCACTAGCTAAACTATCCGCGTCGGCTGTCAGACGCAAGGTGTAAGCGCCGTACCATTGGCATTTGACAGTATGCAATCCGAGAGCACAGAGAAATTTATCAAGAGGATTTTGTCCGGTACACGAGCAAATTCTCTCATCTCTAGGATGCACTAGACCAGGACAGCGACAAAGCCATTGTCTATCATTTGCGCCTTTTGCAAAATCATGGAGAACCGGTCAACCAAGGACATTACGCGAAAGATACTCGAGCGACGTTTATAGAGTTACGGAAGCGTAAGATCGCCATGCGCCATAGGTTCGAGTCTCTAGGTACACGAGCCACACCAGCAAGGACGTCCTACGTAAACTACTCATACCCACTTATTTGATGACATCGCTCACCTCAACCTATTCTTGATACGGGACTTTGTTCCTCTATAAGACACCCACAGATTTTTCCATAGTGGAAGTGTAACTCAAATCTTCAATTACTTTCAATACAACACTAAATTACGCAATTAAATTAAATCAAGAAGCACAGGTCTTGTTCTCCCCTTGCAACAATTGAAATTAGTATCAATGAGATCACCATAAGGCTTTTAATGATTTTCCCATCATGCTTCATGTATTGGCACAACAGACATCTTCTTATCGAACTTTATGAGATGATACAAACTACGAGCCCTTAAATTCAGCCAGGGGCTATAGCACATAAAGCTTCTTGGACACCTGATTATGAGCCATGGCCTGAAAATGAGTATGTAATGCGACTCTATACGGATTAAGCTAAATATAAATGACATGTCAGGAGTAATCATTCACTTTCCAAAAGGAACATCCTATTTCCATCTATATCGCGGCCATTCAAATATTGCTGTGGATTTGCAAATGAGGATGATGTGGATCAACTGCACTCTTCACAGATGCATCTCGAGTTATACTACAAACAGTTGGCTGATTTTATT
The DNA here is from genome assembly GCA_034694905.1 of Ceratophysella granulata. Classification (NCBI taxonomy): domain Eukaryota; kingdom Metazoa; phylum Arthropoda; class Collembola; order Poduromorpha; family Hypogastruridae; genus Ceratophysella; species Ceratophysella granulata. Next base: position 16,775 of record JAQFYU010000225.1, on the reverse strand, counting down.
AACTCGAAACACAGGGATACCCTTTAAGAAGCTAGAATTACTCAAATTTCAATACTCAAACAACTGCCACTTTTCACGAAATAAAAGAACTCGTGGTTTGGTAAACATTAGAAAAACTGACAAGGATTACATGAAGAAATTGATTTGCTACACTCTCCTTTCTCCGAACTTTCTTCTTTAGTGTGGTATGAGACACTTATTCAGATCTACATATCAGCTAAGCAATCACGTTTGAATAAACGACTTCCTATTTCTCTTGTCCCAGAAGCCGTATTGAAAATAGATTTAGCCTTATTCAAAGACACATTAAACATACACCACCGCAAAATGGCTAACCCATTTGAGCTACTAGCCAAGTAAAGATCAAGTCTTGTCAGAGTTGAGGCCGCTTCCTCCAAATACTATTCCCCCTATTGTTTTACCACCTTCTATTTCAATCCTGACACCTACATTGGGCGAACCCCCCATTTTACTAGTTACCGCATCACAACTTTTTACTCCCATATTCGAAGAATTTTGCAAATTGATTCTTCCTGAATCAGTTCAATAACACGGACAAAGGGAACCTGATCAGATAGACTTCCCACTGAACTGCTACTACTCGCAAGAGACACTACTGGCTTTCTATAACATCCTAAAATTTCACATTGACCGCAATGTGCAGTTCTTTTGGTGTTTCCGCTTATATACCCAAATGATAATGACTATCACATGTACCCCTTAACCAACGGTGCGAGTAGTGGTCCCACTTCCACTCGCTACCTTGGGAAAGAATAAAACTCATTCCTATCCAAGACTCCTGAAAATGTTGATTAACGATCACTTCGATTAACCCCGTATATATCCCTACGACCCGAGACATTCAAATTATTCTTTCAAAATGGGAAAACAAATGCTAAAATTCTTAATGGCATATGTTTGTCGAGACCTTCCCATGTATCTGAGTTATTCCACTTGGAACATAGTTGAAACTCGTTTATATAACGACTACACTTACTACTATAACGGGAAAGTTCGCCATTGGGCGTACTATCATCTTTTCAGTTTTGAAGAATGTGAAACAGTTACTGAGGTTTCTGAATAAAGAAAAACAAAATCAAGTCAAGTCAAGTCAAACTCTTAAATTTCCCAGCTGGTCAAGATAACATTTCAAACTAATTCGCCCCATCTAATTGTTTTTCAATCTAAATTTTGTTTTGTAAAAGGTATTTCGAGATATGTCTCACGTCTCACGTCTGCGTCTGTCGGAGTTGCTCGCTTTCGACTCAAGTTCACAGATACTTACAGTTTACATTTAGTAAGTAAGAATCTAACCCGCCCGTTTGCTGTGGGTTATAGGTCCATGCCCAGCTTCGACGAAAAAAAGCGAACTTTGAGAGTCATATTTTTTGGTTTTGAGCTTTGCCCGTTTTGTATGCTCCAAGAAAACGGCAAGTGGGCGGGTCTCCTACTTCACTCATTTCACAAGGTTCATGACCATGCCTCTACTCTTTTATCTCTCTGATCTAATGCGGTATGCGCTTCTCCCATATGCTGCATGGAGTAGAATTTCTTGTGCAGCAGGAGCAGGGTTGAATGGCAAGTTGACCGATCACAGATCATATGCATATGTACGCACTTCATAGTTTTAGAACTATTATTGAATTATTATATTATTCCAGGTGTGCTAAAACAGCTAAAATTGCAATTTACTACCATTAATTAGTTAATTCACAAATAATTAGTAATTAATTCTATTTATTATTATTAATCAAATAATGAAGAATATCTTTTAATTATTTCTACATATCAACTTTATACATCAATATTAATTAAGTTTTGCATAAATAATTCTGAATTAAGTAAGTTATTAAATAATTATGAATGCTATTTATTGGTATTAATTAAGCATTGCATAATTAATTATAAATTAAATAAATTACTGAATTCTATTTATTATTATTAGTTGACCGTAGATAATGGTTTCAATCCAATTAAACGAAATTGACAAATGGGAATTCTAGTGCTCGTTTGCATGGTAAAGGAATCGTACCATAACAACCACAGACACTATTATAATACCACACTTGAAGCCCTACATGTGTCATCCACGGCTTAAAGAGTTCAGTAGGTCTAATGTAGTACTTGCGAAATAGAACAGGATAAAAATTGAGACAAAAGTGAGACCATATAAGTGGCATGTCGTTAGTTAGGCATAGCATTACATGGCTGGGGAAAGCGAAAAATTGGAAACCGTACAATTTTAATGCAATTGGTCAATGGCATCATATTGCACTTGGAAAGTTCTTCCAGTTCAAGCTTGATATCATCAGGTAGAGGTTGAATCCTATACAATTTATTCGGAAATGTCGGAAGCTGGCAGTAGTGACTCCTCGACAATTCATAAACGATTAAGGTTTGTGATTCACATTTACGTCAATATATTTATAGGACAAATCTGCGCCATAGATAAAGATCGATGTCCCACGTTAAGTTGTAGTCCCACTTAAATAGGAAATTCATAATATTATTTTCATGATGTAAATGTGTGTATAATTGTAACATGTAGTATTGTAGGTTCACGACATATTATAATTATTCAAATAACTGTAGATCTTTTTTAGTCTCAAATACTCAATATTTGAAAACTTGATTACAGCTAATTGGCTTATGTTAAAATTTTAAACCTAACTTAACCCGAGTGGCAAATGGAAAAGAATTGGCAAAACAAACAATTGGCAAACACTCAAACTCAGAATCTGGAATAGGGCCACAGTGATTTTTTGAGTAAATTGGAACAATAAAGCAGGTTGTGCCTGATTTTCAATCACAGTTATTGAGTCGGACTGTAACTTGCGTTGGTAAATCCTTCTGATCTGCGCTACGGTATAAGCATTTGCACGTTCTGATTTGTATGTAGAGATGACAAACTACAGCCCTACATTCAGGAGCTATCTGATGGAATCTACACTTGCACTCCACCAAAGCGGATAAAACTTTCTGCGGGCTTTTTAGTGGTGGGGAACGTGTATTGCAGTTCTTGTGCAGTTGTGAAGATGAATTTAAATTCAGGTTTGATGTGCTCTAGTCTTGATAAATAAGATAAGGCATTACACTAAGCTTGTACTTACAACTTTCGTTTTTCCCAGGGGGGTGCCAAGAGCCCTATGGGGGGATTTGGTCCAGCACTATCTTACAGGATCAACACTCGCGTGGCATCATTGCCAACTACACCGGAGAGAAGGCTCCTTCATGGAATCAGTTTGTTACTACGTTTTACAGGTCATTCGCTTTTCAGACGGGGTGATATCCACTGGGAAGAGGATAATCACTCTGAAAACGTCCGGAGTGACTTGCGCATAGTGGTACGTTCAACCGTAGTGCAGAAAAAAATACAACTGTATAGTGCACCCGCACAGACAACAATTATACCCAATCATAATTTAAACAATTAGATCACCAAGGATCCAGAAGACGATACAGAAATAGAACCTATGCCTGTCCATAGCTTTCCATGTCAAATTGACGTGAATACAATGAAAGACAACTCATGGATTCTGGAGTTCATCGAAAATGATGAAGCAGCTGAAGCTGCCGAAGGTTCTGCCTCTGAAAATGTCATTTCTCGTATTGCAGAATCTCGAGATACATCTAGTACGAGAAGAGGAGGAGGCACTCCCAGGAGACAGTCGGAAAAACGTACATCTGCTACCAAAAGAAAACTTGATATATAGAGTCAGATTTATGAATCTTGACGGAGACGACCATGTTTGTATAAAGGTTAAACATAGTATGTTCAAATGTAGTATTTCAATATTGTCATAGCCCATGGTAGGATATGACGCGGCTCACTCTGTATTTGAGACTTGAGAGAGGGAATATTGATTTTTCTCTCCTGCTCCAATCCAGACCGCTCCACTTCTCCATTCTTCAGTCACTGCTGAGATTCACTCCAATAAACTGCCTTTCCACTTTCTCCCAAAATCCGAAGTTGAATTAGCAAATTATTTTCCGAATTATTACAAGCTTAACTAGCCGCGTCGTTTGTCAGACGCAAGGTGTAAGTGACCCAGTATCGGCACTTGACACAACTTGGTCCTTCCTCCAGTTAATTGAACCAGTGACCTCTATCCCAAACATTGTAAAACACTACAGTTGACCTCAATCGGACTTGTGCCAACATTTGTGGACAATTAGAAATTTTGCCTATCCAAAAATGGTACGAGCAAGTGGACGGAGAAAGTGAAAAGTAACAAATTTCGTGACAGCAGCTGACTCATATTGGTAAGTTTTTAACTTATATTTAGCATTTTCAAACATCTTCTGCTTGCTTCGCCCATGCATAAATACATTGCTAGTTAGAACAGAAGGACAGACAGACATCTGCAGTGCAGATATTTTGACCAACACCCATACGCAATATTGATTTTTACGCACTTCTGCGTGTTAACGTAAAGTAACTTACGCACTACGGCAGAGGTCAGAACAATGCTAGGACGATCCCTCCCACAGCCTACACCACAACCAAAACGACAGTCACCACCACAACATCCCCAACCAAAACCTGGCCCGTCCAGAGCGTCATCAAGTAATACCCAACCCAGCGGCAACCATAGCCATACTAGAACACAAGAAATCCAAAGTAGTGCGGACGAGGATAGACTTCGTCAACGCCGTATAAGACACTTAAAAGCGGCGTATCAAGAGTTCATCAAACTAGGGGGAAAAGTTCAAGAAGCCCAAGAGTTGATGTGTGTATGGCATGCCCCAACTGAGAGCATTACCCCAACCGTACGAGCTAAAGTGACATCAGTGCGAACTTGCACTACAACAGACTACTTGACAGAGCGAAAGTACCTCCAGCAAAATCCAGATAAAGCACTTTTGGTATTTTCCCAAGTATTGGAGTTCGAGCACATGGACTTCCCGAACGCAAAGAGGAACACGGCACAAGGGTACAACTTTGCAGTTATGAGCGCAAGGCTCATTGACGCTCAAACGGAAGAGTCGGTGGAAATCAATCTGAAAGTACTGAGGGAAGAATCGTATACGGCAAGACACTTCAAACTAGAACTCCAACATCGGCTTGAGAAGATGCAGGACGTTCGCAAGAAATACCTGATAATGTTGGATGGAACAGCCAAAGGACTTCAATGGGAACCAGTCCAGCTTACCGAAATTCTTCGAACAATCCCTATTAGATCACACATCTACAACGTGGTCGATCTGATGATTGCTCTGGTACAGTTTGTTAAGGAACTAGGGATAAAAGCTGAAGAATGGAACAAACATCAGTCCACGGAACAAGGCGATGAGATACACAAGTACTTTACATCCGGGTTCCCATATCCATCACCAACCCAGCTGGGCGCACAACTTTATTTCCCTATGAGGGTGGATCTTCCGCTTGAAGAGAGACCCGGAAGTTACCAAAAGAGGAATGGGCGACCGTAATCTGGTGGGCGAGTTACCAAAGGATCCTGGTGGTAAGATACTATCCTTATCCTGAGTCGAATTATACTTATTTTACCCCATTAAAATATCATAAGGTAAAATACGTCAGATGATCTTAATTTATACGCTTGTAATTACCACTTAAGTTGTTTGGTGAAGTATTGTGATAAGTGAGTCCTGCTTCCAATGCGCTATGAGCCTGTATTGTGAGAACAGCTTTGGTAATCGGATTTCTGGAACGAACCCTGACAGCATTTACGTTAAATTCGTTCCAACACAGATAGAAGATGGACGAGAGAGTGCCTGCAAAACTGTTCTTCAATGACTTCGAGGCGCACTACCCACTCCCGGGGTATTTTTTCAACGGCCAAACAATCCAAGCTGGGAGAAACCAAGAAGCTCAAGATTCTTTTGAGGAACTTCGAACATTCATTGACACCTGCAGTGGGACGGACCACCATACTAATATTTTTGACCTGGCCTTCTCAAGCCATCAGTGCCGAGCCGTGGATACGGGGATATTCTCGACGCTTCACGATGATGACTCATCAATACGTTAAAGAATTTTTGATTGGATGCGCGAACTCCAGGGGGAAGATCTAATCCAAACGATCAAGAATACCGGATGGGCGAGATGGAGAGAATTCCCGTTGGTGGAATTTTTTTACCCTGATCATCCGTATTGCCGATTCATACAGAGAATTCTACCTCGAGTAGACCTCTATGAACTTCGCATGTTATACCTGACGCTCAAGTCCAATGAACGAATTGGACAATGGACAAGATCAACATTTACACCTAAGAGAGATTTCTTCATGAACTTGGTGAGGGATGCGGCTTTTGATATTATGGAAAGATTGAAGGTGTTCATCAATATACTTGATGGAACTTTTGAAGAAATCCAAGTAATCTGTTCAAGAGGTAAACCTCGCAGCTGGAAAACAAACATTGTGAAATATGGTGCGGGAAGCCTCCCCTTTTACTTGACTCTTGATAGGCTCCCTGAAGCAGTTTACGAAATGAATGTAATGGACTACATTCAAGAATTCCTACATCTAAACAGGAACTACATTACATACATTCAATTACAACCAGAAGTGGCGGATGCATTACAATATAAACTGCAGCGATTGGGACTTCAACCCCAAACTTCATATATGACCACAAAATGGATCCCACGAGAACAATTCGACTTCCATCAGGAGCCAACAAAATATGTCCCATTTCTACCCAGGCAGACGGACCACTCTTATGCCTTTAATGATGATAACTGGGATGTGGACATGTACGGGGATCCCATCTAAATAATATGTGATGGTGAATGTGTAAATACGTAAGGAATGTAGTTTGGTTGATGTAAACTTTTATGCCTGATTTAATAGTGATTTTGAATCCCAGACATTTGCATCTTGGTGTGCTTATTAACATTCTACATGTCGCATGAGTGTCAGCGAATGTCAGTATGTTTTTCAAACAAAATTATCTGAATTATAACATTACATTCCTTCTACAGTGAAAGTGAAAATGAGTCCGTTATTATACTTCGCGATGCTGTCCATATTTGTGGGATGGGCGCAATCGAATTCTACCCTATCACCTCCGACACCTACTGAACCGATTCCGAGACGTTTGAGGAGACTTCCACCTCGTCTCCGAGAACATATCCTTAAACAAATCACCGATCACGAAGACGCAGAGGCAATGACAATGTCCCGTTTACCGGATCTAACCAACCTCCTAGACCAACAAAACAATGTGACGAGTACCAGCCCTGACGGAATCAACGGAACAAGCAGACGACGGCCTGATACTTATAACATCCCGGCAAACCAGACCTCCAAAAAACTGCTTATAGCAAAGGATCGAGCCAACATCAATAGAGCCTGTCTAAAATAATTACGGGGACGGATGAAGAAAGTGAGGACGAAACAAATCTCCCTAACAACGTGACTTACCTGGAAATCCTTCACTCAGAGCCCGACAGTGGAGAGTTCGACCTGAATAGTACACTTGTTGAGGACGGAGAGCATACCATGCTAGAAACTGATTACCACCAAGACTCTGACAACGCAAACAATACTCGTCGTGTACTTGACACACGTCAAGAAGATTACAACTTTGAGATCCGTCTACCACAGGCCGATGTTGCCGGCCCGGAAGTTCCAGTTAAAACCACTATTCCTCCAGTTATACCGATCATCCAGAGTGTCAAACCAACACAACCATTTACTCTTAGAGGAACTAAGAGCTAAAATTCGATCCAGTTTCAAGTAAATAATCAAACTGAGGTACAACTCTCCCGAATTGTGCAACTCTCAAGATCCTGTATGAAAAAGACAGAGTAAAGTAAGAGTCTTACTGGATACTGGGAGCCATGTTCAAGCTGCCACAATTACCAGGAGCTTGTCCGGAAACAAACATGCAACGGGAAGGACTTCGTCTCATGAGAATGGATCTTACAGCTACCCATAGATTGGCTAATTCCATGGTAGCTTACGAATGTACCGCGTTCAAGAAACAGATGTGGTTTACATCTACTTTTTTGGGCAGATCTACCATAGACACACCTCAAAGCGACTCCAAATGTCAACGGAGGCTTGTAAATAGATGGTTCAACATATGGAAACACCAGACGGGGAAAAACTAGAGACAATACGGCTCAACCTGAAAGGGACAGCCCGTACAGCCTTCGCTCAACCATCATGATTAGCAACAGATACGGTATCCGTCACCAATTACATGGTGCGGACAACAAACATTGAGGTAGACCAGAAATCTGGACATGTATCATCTGTCGGAACAAACCTCATGAGAGCTTGCCTACCTTGCAGAAGGGTGCGACACAGTCGACGGAGTGATGGTCTGGGAAAACGAACTGTATTTCTCCCAACCTAAAGGATGCCATGTTCGGAATTATCAAGCGGAAATCTGCTTCCTCTCCAAGACGGCTATCTACTGCCCACATGCCCAGATATACATCAGTGAGCTATTTTCTAAGTTCGACTGTGGAAAGTTAATTGGATATGTACGAGGCATAGCAACAGCCAAGTATGCAGTTCAAGCGGCTAGGGAGTTTTACCAGGAGGACTACGTTCAGTACACAGGTAACTTCTCTCATCTATGGGAAAGCTTGGACAAAGACAGCGATGAGGCTCTCTTTTACCAACTTGGGCTTTGTCGTCTCACTGAAGATCGTTCTCTACAACAGTGCACAGACGAAGAACTCAGAGCGAATCGGGAGGAACTGCAGAGACTTCGTACGTACCAACGGGAGAAGTTTAACTGGTTAGGAAACCACTCTCTGGATCGCCCTGTTCCTATAGCCATGAGCAGCAGTACTTTCGGGTAGACACCATTCCGCAGTCTTTTCTCCACTGACGACTCCCCTCTCATCTCATCTATTCTGCAAATCTATAAGTACCAATTCGGAGCCGACCCTTTCGCAGCACTTCATCTATATTATCCCCAACCGAACATTATACCATCCCGAACAGTTATACGATAACCCATCAACCCATCTTCAGTTACAGTGAAGTGAAAGTGTACCACATAATTTTAGTTATTAAATGCGCTTAAGATTCAGTCTTACTTAACTTCGATGTTTTCACTCACAAGCGGCGATTGTATAATACAAATTTCAATGCTACTTTAAGGGGGTAAAATAAGTAGTAGTAAGTAAACGTAGATGACATGAGTCCACCATGAGATAATAATTGATTTTCTTGGTGCAGGCCCCCTCGAGAGGACCCAACTTGTAACAGCGCTCCTTTGCCCAGGATTTCAACGTAGTCGTGGAATAGGTGACCCCTTGATGATTTCATGTTCTTCGTCTAACAGTGTCCTCAATAAAATAAATAAATAATGATACCAATAATAACTCCCATAATTCAAAGTACTGACCGAGTATCGTGAAATATTCATTATAAGTATAATAACATCTAGGATACTAGCATTTACTATTAGCAGTATTATCTAGAGGAGTCCATAACGTACTAGTCGTAGGATTATTTCTCAAAAGAACAAAAAACAAATACAAAAATAACAAAATTATACGACACGCCTAACAAAAATTTAAAAATACAAAGTACAAAAATAATGTCTACGAATCTCGAAAAAATATTGTGTTCAGCCGAAGGGCTCTATTGTATTGTGTTCAATAGTTAGGAAACCTACCGTGTTCAACAAAAATATAAAAGGTAAAATAATGTGTTGAGTAGATATAAAACAGGAAGTGTTCAACGAAACAAATAGACTAGGGAGTAAATAATTGTCATGTCTTGTCCTGCGTTTCAATTTATTCCGTGCACTGTATAAAATATTACGAGTCTTGTATGTAATGTATAGACAGGCACGACAAGGTACGCGGCCACTCATGACTTAGCTCTGAGGTTCGGACTCCTCTTGTACTCTGTATACAAGATCTAGTTGTAGCATATAACATTAGTTTAAACAAATTACTTCAATATAATAAACATTCCACTTTTAAGCCATTCCAGTCTCGAGTGACGGTTGACCGTATTATCGACAACGTGAGATAGTGTTGACAAAACATTGACATCTTCACGAGCTGGAATAGGCATAACTTCATAATAGAATAGTTCCCCACTTCAAGCGGTTAAGGGGAATAGGTCGAGGCTAGAGCCTCGCGCATGATAATTCTTCATTCTCTCTTTAAAAAGGGTAAGTGAAATAGGTGTGTCATAGCCCATGGTAGGCTATGACGCGGCTCACTCTGTATTTGAGACTTGAGCGGAGTGGACCGGAGAAGGGAGAGGGAATATGGATTTTTCTCTCCTGCTCCAATCCAGCCCGCTCCATTTCTCCATTCTTCAGTCACTGCTGAGATTCACTCCAATAAACTGCCTTTCCACTTTCTCCCAAAATCCGAAGTTGAATTCGCAAATTATTATTCCGAATTATTACAGTCCACTAGCTTAACTAGCCGCGTCGGTTGTCAGACGCAAGGTGTAAGTGACCCAGTATCGGCACTTGACAAATATGGGTCATTAAATTTAAACTCATTCAAAAGTTTAAAAAATTATGTAGAATATATGATATGTCTGAAGTTAATCCTCTAGCAACAACGTAGATGGTTGTGGAAGTTCATGTTTAAGTTATAAACTAATCGCAGTTAATCACAAAGAAAGTGTGGTTCTAATTTATAAAACATGTATTAGATTGTAGTTAACCTGAGCTTTCTAATCCATGTAATTCAATCTGGTAAGGTTAGACTATAATAATAAAACTTCACTCCGAAATTAATGTAATTCAATATGGCAGTGTTGTTTAACCGTGATGTTGTAGCCGGTTGCTATGGGCTAAAACCGGTTGTCATGGGTTGTTTTGGTGTAGCTATAGTGTTTTGAGGCGTTGCTAGGCTACAGTAAGCGGTTGCTATGGGGTGTCTAGGCGTGGCTAGGATCCAATACTCGGTTGCTATGGGCTAAAACCGGTTATTATGGGCTGTTTCGGCGTAGCTATGGAGTTTTGAGGCGTAGCTCTACTACATTAAATGGCTGCTTTGGAGTGTAATCGGTTATTCTGGGCTGTTTTGGCGTAGCTATGAAGTTTTGAGGCGTTGCTATGCTATACTAAGCGGTTGCTATGGAGTTTTGAGGCGTTGCTATGCTATACTAATCGGTTGCTATGGAGTTTTGAGGCGTTGCTATGCTAGCTTGCAATGTTGTCGAGTGACTTGACATGTACTTGAGCCTATCCCTACTACTCATAATAATATACTGTATACCTATGTAATTTATATGCATAATTATATACGAATGTGAGCACCATTCGGTTTTGTCAGTGGGCTACATTTTAAGAATATTTAAGTTTTTTGTTGCTAACATTTACGTAAAATATTGCAAGGAAGAACATTCAGGGCGCAATACATATCATGATGAACAATGTAGGAATCCGCTTTTCATGATTAGTAACTTGAAACTATGATGTTAAACAGGTTTATTCGTTTTACGTGAATTAAATGTGAGTACATATGCATTACCGATTACGAGTAAGATCGTTGATCGGCCAACTTGCCATTCAACCCTGCTCCTGCTGCACAAGAAATTCTACTCCATGCAGCATATGGGAGAAGCGCATACCGCATTATATCAGGAGTAGAGGCATGGCCATGAACCTTGTGAAATGAGTGAAGTAGTAGGCCCGCCCACTTGCCGTTTTCTTGGAGCATTCAAAACGTGCAAAGGTCAAAACCAAAAAATATGACTCTCAAAGTTCGCCTTTTTTCGTTGAAGCTGGGCATGGACCTACAACCCACAGCAAACGGGCGGGTTAGATTCTTACTTACTAAATGTAAACTGTAATTCAAAGATACACTGGTAAAACTGGATTGTCCTTGTTCCATTCGAACGAAGTTACCCAAGAAGAAAGCCTATTGCAAGAAATGGCATGTATAACATGACACTTTTGTGAGCAATATTGTGCCCCACTTTCTCGAGAAAATGATCCTTCTCTGATCATCCGTCATGTGTTTTACTGAATCATCTGACACACTTATTCCATGGTTGACATTGTAGCAGACGCTGCAATACAAGTACCCTGTTAAGATATTCTAGGGCGAAGTTAAGTAATTAACCGACTGGCTTTTCATGCATGATAAATTTGCAACAAATACCGCATGGTTAAATCATTAAACAGTAATTTAGTCATCCTTCTCGTTGGAGAGTCTTCTTTTGGAGTAGCGTAGTTTGAGTCGATTCAGATCTGCTTGGGTGGCTTGGTGGTGTTTCCTTGCATGATCAAATAAGTTCCATTTTTTGACGAATCCGAAAGAGCAAAGATCACAACGGAATGCTTTCACCTTGGAATGTGTACTGATGAAATGGCCCAAGAGATGGATCCGCTGCTTGAATCTCTTTCCACAAACGTTACAGGGAAATGGTCGAACATTGTCGTGGATTGTTTGGAGATGAACTTTCAAATTCCAAGGAGAAGTGAACTTACTCTTACAGTGTTGACAGGTGTAGATACCTCCATTATTTCCAAGTCCACGATGTTGCTGGGGCACCGGTTTAAGAATAAGACGTGGTTTCGGTTGTGGCACTACAACAGTAGCAATTGAAACGGGCTTCAAAACATTACGTGGTTTTGGCTGTGCCGGCGGAGTAGCCACATTGACATGGGCCACAATAGGAATTGGCTTAATGTGGATTTTATGTTGTCGAATGGGAACGGGAATTCTGGGATATTTTCCATGAACTCGAATCTCATGAAACCTTCGTTTTTGTTTAGACAGAAGAATTCTTGGGCAGCAGCTGCATGCATAGTACCAGGTGTTGAGATCTTTCTTCCGAATCTGGGCTACTGCCTGGTTCTGCTTTTCCCACTGCGTTGCTGCCGAAGAAGTTTCAACTGTGTCTTGCGATTCTGAGGTTTTTTTGCTTCGTTGTCTCAAGCTGTAGACCGTCATCGCTGTGTGGATGGATTATGCACACAAAATGACCATCCACAATTCTCCAAAATGCACTGTTTTCCTAAAATTGAAAACACAATTATTTCAAAATTGAAAATATATAAACTAAGGAATGACCGACCGATTCTTATCGAGTTCAAGCTCCAAAGGAAACATATTTTAAATGATAATTGTTTTGCACAAAAATCATGCGTAGTAAAAAAAATATGTATAAATAAAAGCATCTCGATCTACATTCTTAAAAAACTCTAAGATCAAATAGAATTCTATATAAAAATGTCCTTGAAATATTGTGAGTTCGACAACTTTAATACAGATTTGGGTAATGATTGCTTGTGTGGCCAAACGATTATCTTGCAAACAAATATGCAAAACATCGTTTCGGGGACTTTGCGTTGGCTTTAAATTAAGATCTCCGCATTCATGTCCACGAGTCACACGTCACACTGTGTTCGGAATTTTAATTTGATGTATTTCAATGTTTGCTGTTTCTTAACAGCTTCGCTGACTCGACTATACAGATAGCAATTATTTATAATTGATATGCTTACTTTGTCCTTTTTTTTCAAAAAATTTTAGTTTTTACCTTGGACCGTTTTCTAGTGAATAATTTTGAATTTCTCCTTACTTACAGTATATGTAGATAGTCCACACAAAGACTGAAGACGATTCAATTCCAGAACCTCCTCCTCCGCTACTGTGAAATGAATAAAGAAAGGAATTTGTTTTCAACTAAAATATATACTTTTCTGGTTGTCTACGAACATACATACATATATTGAATGTTTCCGATAATCTTTAGAAATCATAAGTCATTCTTAAAATTTTCTTTTAAATAAAAGTTAAAACCTTCCATGCCTTTAGAGCTAAGCGAATAAGAGCTTACGCCAAAATGAACATAACAAAAGGGCTAAAAAATCGGAGTTACGCTGTATAAAGAGCTAACGCATAATAGGAGCTAAACCAAAACCAAAGAGGGTTAAAATAGAAAGAGCTTAGGCGTAATAAGACCTAAGATTAAATAACAGCGTAAAGTCTTTCATATTGGTTTCAATGACTTTCCGTTTTTAATTTTTATTGAATAGCATGTAATTTCTAATAGTAGCATCTTTGCAATTTCATAATTGTTTTGCACAATGCCGAAATGGTCAGTTTCTGTTTCTAGATGCTATACTTTGTGCATAGTACATACATAGATAATTTCCGATCGGATACGATGCACTGGGCACTTTCGCTTCCATTCTAGCAGTCATCGCCGGCAGCAAGATAGATAGAATCGAATTATCATTTGAAATTTTGGTATTAAAATGTGTGATAAAAGAAGCGCAAAAGAACCTGTATGGATAGATCCAAGACAGTGGAGCGCCAGCCTCACAACTCGGGTGGACAAAACCTCATGCAATATTATATTATATGCTGCATGCTGCGTAACAGCTGAAATAAGTACCAATGACTGTTGTTATTTCACGCCCTTCACTTCAAATTTATACTGATTCAGCAACCCAATGAAGCTTTCTGTTATAGAATACATAGATCGTGAATTCATTGACGTATCTTACGCAGACATCAAGCTGCTTTATGCCGCTTCTGTTAAGATTCGTCTGCAAAAATCGATAAACATTATCGATCCCCTTTCTCTCGAAATCAAATTTCGTACAGGTCTTCCACCGATTTAGATTGGATTAGCTAATTTTGAAGAGTGTACTTCGTAATACCAGCTATCGATTGTACTGATTGTGATTTCTTGTATCTAATTCCACATTCGGAACCACGATATTGAATTGACTGTGTTTATCCCATACGTACGATCTTTAATTGGGACGAAAATGTCGGTCAATTTTTCGGTTTCAGGTCAAACAGGGATCACGAAACAGCGTAATTAGCATTTGAATTAAATTAAACGTGTCATGCTTTCCAACTTTTTAATTTGGATTAAATTACCGAATTTTGAGCACACTTTCAGTTCAGAAGATTCTATCGTTTACATCTTTCAATTCGGTTAAAAATTAAAATTTTGTTCTTTGTTTCGGTTTTCAGGCCATTAGATTTTATTTTCATTTCCTGAATGCCTTCACTTTATTGTCGGTTCTCAATTCTCAATGATTCACAATCATATTCATTAACTCGCTTTCGGCTATCGCCAAAAACATTTCGTGTTATTGGAACACTAGTTCAAATTTTTCCACTCTGATAGGAATGCGTCATATCTACCTACATAGTACACCACTGTCCATAGATCTATACAGGTTGCAGAATTGTTTCTACCCAATTACTTGTGCAATGGGGTAAAATGCATTTAAAAAATTGGAAGTGAATTTTAACACGGTAATATGCATTTTCTTCAATTTTAATCAAAAAATTAAAAAGATCAAACCGATCATGATCTTTTTGCTCTTTTCAAAAAAAATTATAAAAATAACGATCTCCTGATCATTTGAAAACGATAAACTAAACCCGCCCTTTGTCTCTAAAATCTCCGGGTCTGGCACAAGTTGTTTATCGATCGATGCATAATTTGGAGGTATAATTTTTTTGAGATATAGGTAGGGTAGGTAGATTTCATTCATAAACATTTGAACAATCTACGCTTTTGTAATTTGAACCGGAAGTTGCTGATCAAAATATGAAGTTGTAATATTTTGTAAAATCCTCAAAATTCAGAAAATTTTCGTAATAACCATATTTTAGCGATAAGCTTGGAAAATATCCAAAATATGCAAAATGCCAAATTCATTTTCATAATTTGTGGACCTATTTTTTTAACCTCAATGTGTAAATATTGGTAAAAACTTGAAATGAACATAATAAGAGAAGGCTTTTTGTTTTTGAAGTATTCAATATATGGTTAATTATAATCACAAACTGGGGTTGTCAGTTGTCATTAGTAAACTAGCTGGGCCACGAGTTGTAACTTTTAGGAGACTTTGAGATACATACACTAAAAGTTATTTTTTATTAAATGTACCTTAGTGGTCTCCACATTAGTCAATGGCAATAGCCTCAACTTTCTTCGAAATTACAGTATAGGTTAAATCAGAAGCATAAATATGTAACAAAGTTTAATTGACACTGTACTTACCTCGTTCAAAAGGGATTGCTCGGATGAGTTGAAGTAGAATTAATTTAAATTTTCTGAATAAATTTTCCGAATAGGTTTTGGTTGTACATATTGAACATTGAACGTCTAGGTTTAAAAGTATCAACAACAAGCCGTTGTGAAGTGATGTGCTTTGATGCGTGAATAGGAGTGTGCAGATTATAAATCGTGGGTTGATTTATTTGAAAATATAGTGAACTGAACCGTAAAATCGAAGGTGTGTTGTGTGTGTTCACTGATATACTTTGTATATTCTATTCCCTAGTGACAAAATAATATTGTATAGTACTTGCTTCCTCATGCCTCCTCGGATCGCACCGAAGGAGTTTCGGGATTATTGGTACGAAAGGGAGACCGGGGAGACGAGATGAAATACAGTATGTACTGAAAATCGATAATGCCCGTTTCATACAATAATGCGTAGCGTGCGTACTGCGTTCTGTACTTCCGTCTTCCTCTCCCTAGGACGACTTTATCCAATGCAGCGTTCTCGCTCTGAATCCCGGTTCCTCAATGAAATGAAATTGAAATTGCATAAATCCGTTTCTAAAAGAGAACTCTTGAAATGAGAGGTTAGCAGTATTAATTATTGCTCTGAGTTCCGAGTTCCGATCCGATCGAGAGTTTCCTACTTCGGCAATTTTTCCCGCAAGTCAGCAGCGAATACTGAAATATGTCAGGCTAATAAACATATGAAAACAAAACTCATCTTTGCTGACAGAATCCAATTGTAATTGTATACTTTATCAAAACATAAGTTATCGCAGCTTTTGGTAGCTTCTTTCGGGACATTACGTGGTATTCAAATGCAAG